>OU015524.1:80759294-81056794 GCA_907165065.1 Caprimulgus europaeus
AGTTTGAGATGCAAGCTGTCCAGCCTCTCGTGAAGGTAGGATCTCATGGAGAGAGGTACTCTTATAAGAAATGGAGGCACTGGCAGCAATGCACAGATATGACTCTCTGAGGAGGTGAGGGGAACCGAATGCCCATACGCCAGATGTGGAGGTTGCAAGACACCAACAGTTGATGTGAGGCCCTTATGGAGTTGAAGGGAAAACAGGAAAGCAGGATCCTGGCTTCTACCTGGGATAATGCATAGCTAGAGTTCCAGACCTTGGCCCTTGAAATGAGTATAAGTTTAACATTACACCATCATCAATAAAACACTGACAGTCCCAGTGACTACCTCTCCTCAGCAGAAGACCTAATGTAGAGGCTCCTCGGACTTCTTCATATTTGTCTGGCTTGCAGGGAGAGAGGCGTTTTTGTGGACGTTGGGTTCATATCTCTTGTGGTGAGGGATCTAGCACCCAGTTTTCTTATATTTGGGTGTTTTAACTACTAAATTGTAACAGAAGAGACACTCAAGAGCAGCTTTTATGTTAATCCACAACTAAACTTTCCAGTTCTAGCAGAGAGAATGTAGGTGACTCAATGTCTAGATCTAAATTTCCTTCTCAGAAGTAGGTTCCTATCCTTCGAGAAGAGTATGTTTCGAGTACATTTGCCTCTAACCATAGACAACTTGTGAGCTTTCCACACAATGAGGAAGATGATACTGGGTGTTAGCACTGAAGACTTTGAGTTAATGCTGGGTTGTAGGCAGTCTAGATTGTGACCTGTGATTTAGGTGTAACTTTGGTTCTTAAATCATAATTTAAATTGGGTACAGAGGGATGGTATCAGGCCTTTAATTTTTGAGCAAGGAAGTTAGGAATCTCATAGAATCACCAGTCTTGAGGAGTAGATTTTTTAAGTAAACCAATAAATCTTGCAGAAGTTGTGATAAACATTGCAGTATAATTTGATAGACCCTATATATCAGAAAAATATTTTTTTTCCATCCAAAATCCTGAAAATGCTAATATGCTTTTTATCTGCTAAAGATAAGGTAAGAATTCATATTACAGAAGGCCTGAAATATAATTTAATCTTAGTGGGACCATTAGCAAACATGTAATTTCAACTACTAGCACAGCTAGAGCAAGCAGAAATTCTTCATTAGAGGATTAACAATATTCTGCAGTAGTTTCTGTTCTCTTTCCTAGTGCTACTTCATTACTGTTCATGGAAAAGTAATTAATAGTCTATGAAGGAAAATGATAAAATATTAGTAATTGACAGATAATACATTCCAGTTAGAAAAAAAAAAAAAAGAACCAGAAACTGATCTGAAGGAAAGCTTCTGAATACTCTGGAAATTCAGTTCAAATTTGTATCTTGGGACCCTAGTATCCTCCCATAGTAATTTGTTGCTTCTCTTTCTATGTAGTATCTGATTAAACTGTGGGACTTTTTGAGAAAGTGTGGTAGCAGGTCACTGGTGAGCATGCAGGTGAGAAGGTACAGACTCTTGGGCTGCTGTGTTCAGCAGTGTGTCACAAACAAGAACTACAACTTTCTGCTCTCTGGACTTCTGGAATCTGTATGAGGTGATAGCATCCATTGTACTATGACTAAGTGGTGGAATTGTCTGTCCTCTGGGAAGAATTCAACAGTGGGTGCTAAATTCTATTTTTCTCTATAGCTATTGGTATTTTTCTAAACAACTGTTAAAATTATCCTGTGCACTGGGCTGGAAAAGACTGTTTCCAAGCTCTGTGATAAGTTTCTGAGAACTCAGTGGCTTTGCTGCAGGTACCACGTCTTGTTAGAGCTAAATCAGAGAATAAGGTTCGTCATGGGATTTGGAACAAATTGCCTAAATAAACCCCAACAAGAAACCACTATTACCAGCATGGTGTGGTGTGTAGGAATCTGAAGACATGCTCAGTTACTGAAAGCCCAATAACATTTTTTGTTAAACATCATCATGTACCTTGCGAGGTAAGAGCAAATTCAGCAAGCTTGCTTTATTTGCATATTTATTCAACCAAAATCAAAAGAGGTTTATATCTGGGCACGTTACGCTCCCTGAGCTAATATTTTATTGTTATTTATTACTGGACATTTTGAAGGTGAAAGATATCATTGTGCCTTGGCATCCTGTATATTATTTGAAGTAAGAGCAGTCCAGATTTTCAAGAACAAGAAGGAAATGTGTGACAACTGAGAGAAGATTAACCACAGGAAAGTAACTCTGCAGCGTTATCTTCACAGATGTAGTTTAGATTATTTTATAGAGGAGTCAAAGGTAGGCTATAATTTCTTCTGAAATCAGCAAGTTGGAACGTGCATGCCTGGGTAAAATTTGACCCATAGGAGTAAATCTGCCATTGCAAAGAGAAGATTGGTGCTATCATATGCAGCCACGTGTACATGTATGTTTAAGAATGATCATACAGATATGGAAAATCATGTCTACTTTATTGCCCTTCTAAATGCCCTCCCAGGAGCTTTCCTCAACACTGTCAAATATTCAAGACTTTTGTTTGACAGTGTGGAATTTGCTTTGTATTTCCTTGGAAAGGAATACATCTTTCACTATCACAACCTTCTGTAACCCTCTTGCCCTCCTCAATCCCAGACCCCCACACAAAGACACTCCTTAATTGTATTACTGTTAGGCTGACCTCCAACCTCTACTAAAATGAGGACAAGGCTAGTTTTGTGTTTCATGGGATAACAATTTATGAGCAATTAAAAATGAAGAGACACAAAGCATTCATCACAGTCTCAGCTAGACAGGCAGCTGAGGTCAAAGGTTCTAGCAATGAAGTGTGCACAATATATTTTTATTTCTGTTTTCACTAAGAAGGAAACGGGTTAGCTAAAAATTATGGCATGCAGCCTCCAGTTCAAAATAGGTACACTTAATCTTTCAAGACAGTCCATGCTTGGGCAGATCGGTTATGACAGCACACTCACACAGACATGCACACACACACACACACACACACGCTTCCAGTATCTGTAGAATTCAGAACATGTTATTGGCAAACTCAAACACGCTATTGCTTAAAATGAGATGCACTGAGTGCCCTGAATGATTGTGCAGTTTACAACTTAGCGGTTATAGTCGTCATGCAAAACATGGATTTTTCTCTGATCCCTAAAAATGAAGTATGGTAGGATTTTATCCCTTTTGTTCATATTTTAAACTGCATTTGGGAGAATGGAAACTTCATATGTTTACATTCCTGAAGCTACAGCTGATAATTTACATAAATATGTAAATTAAGGTTTCCATGTTAGTGTCAGTATCATGGTACTTCTGTATATCCACAACTGAAAAAAATGTCCTGTAGAGACTTTTTGTTTTGTTTCTGTTTTATTTTTTTGTTTGTTTCTTTTTAAGATAGCCCATACAGTTACAAACCTGACACTGATTGCTGATTTAAGGTCTGTTGTCTCAGTCTGGCACAAGTAAGAGTATCGGTGAATCATCTATTACATTACTCCATAAATCCAGCTCAGTGTGATTTTGTAACATGTCATATTTCCAACCTGGATCCAAACTAAAAGCTGAGAGTGAAGAGTTCTGAACTGTCATTCTAAAAGGACTCAATCTGCATGTTTAATCAAAGCACCTGAACGGCAGTGCCAACAAGAACAAAGTGAAGCATTGCCTAATAGGTTAAATTTTGCTAGGACTGTGAATGAACACGGCTTTATATATACATGTACAGTGCTTGTGGGATTACAGTAATTGAAAGTCCTCTTACATAAATACAGACATTTCTAGCCTTCTGTAGTAATTTTCTATTAGAAGAGAAGATGTAAGTTAAAAATGTATTTCATTTGCATCAGAATCACATCACTTTACAGCTGGATAAATAATGCAAACTACCAAAGGGTACCTAAGATCTTTGTGCTCTATTTTTGTTGACTGAAATGACACTACAGTTTATTCAATAAGGGATTCTTCTGAGTAAAAAAGTGATTTATGTGAAGCATGGCATCTTTTCTTCTGAATTAAGCCAAATGATCAGTAAAGAGGGTTGATATTGATTGGCCTATAGAATACGGTGCATTTGTTAAATGGAACTTTCTTTTCACTGGGGCTGAAAGCCAGTAAATAGTTCTCAAAGAAAACAGGGTAAAGGTAAAAACTCAATGAGACTTCTAGTCACTGCTGGTGACTAGAAAAAAGAGGCTTAATAAGAAAGCAAGGTGAGGGATTTAATGAATTGTGTCAGAAGGATTTATTTAATTTCTGCAATTTTTAGAGCATTCTTCAACAAAAGAGATGGTTCAGTAAAAGATTCTAGTCACAACATAGACAGAACAATGGAAAGATGCTTTAAGCATCATAAGCATCTATCATGCAAACATAGTCTAATAGGGTTACATGTTATCCTACATGCTAGGCCTGAACTACCCAGGGGCATACACACAAAAAGCTGACAGGAGCTGCTCATGTGTTTCTCATTACCAAGTCAGTTAACACATCAGCAATGTTTGGGACTCTTACTGTGAAAGAACAGTGGCTTCCCCTTAAACATCTCTGAGTTAGCCACACTGACAGTGGGGAAGACCCTGGACCCTGTCGAAGGCTCTGGAAAATAATTAGTTTTATGTATATATATATATATATTTTTTTTTTCCTTCTTATTAAAGGACAATAGTGCATAGACTTGGTTCCTTCTGTTTGAGTAGGAGCAGTGCGTGGGGAGAGAGTAGTCTTTCAGGACTCATGAAAAGCTATGTCATGCAGCGGGATTATGTGAGGTTACATACAGAAAGTGTCATAAGGATACTGATTTATCTATATAGTATATGATTTATGTGTATATACGGCATATATACAAGAGTGTATATATATAGTGTTCTAGCTATCCTTACTGCTAGATTGTGCAGTAGAATATGATGTTTTTGCTTTCATCTTAAGTAGAGTGAGGCATCAACAAGGCATGCAAAGTCTTTCTCTGAGAAATTGCAAACCATGTTAATGACGAAACAATATTAATGATAAAACAGCATTAAGGATAATCTCAAAATATGAGTTAAAGAGTACTTTTTTGGGGGTGACAAATTCCATAAGAATTTAAGAATGAAACAATGATCATTTTAATTTACTATTTTGGCCCCAATAGCAGTGAATAACCGGTGTCTATGGAATAACAGAATGGGGAAAGAAATTAGAATACAGGCAGGCCTCTGTGAGTTCTTAAAACTATATATATATAATATACCTTTCCTACATCATGACTCTATTTTATCATTTTTTTTAGGGCAGTTTACATAACTGGGCTGAAGACTGTGTTTACATGTAGAATCATATACTCCTGGTAACTGTGGCCTCTCCAACCAGCAAGGAGCCAACATGATACCTGGAAGCCGAAACATGATCTGTTCTGGGGGAATGGCTTTAAGATGAAAGATGGTAGGTTTAGATTAGATATTAGGAAGAAATTCTTCACTGTGAGGGTGGTGAGACACTGGAACAGGTTGCCCAAGAAAGTTGTGGCTGCCCCCTCGCTGGAAGTGTTCAAGGCCAGGCTGGAGGAGGCTTTGAGCAACCTGGTCTAGTGGAAGGTGTCCCTGCTCATGGCAGGGGGGTTGGAGCTAGATGATCTTTAAGGTCCCTTCCAACCCAAACCATTCTATGATTCTATGATTATGATTATGATCTGTTGCATGCATTGCCTTTAACGAGTTTGTTTCCTGTTTTTTTTTGTAATTGGAACATCTTACCTACAAGGAGAACTTGGGCTGGGAGATTATTTGATCAGTTTGGCGACAAAGGTCCCATTTCTAACTGTCTTCAAGTTCCTAGGTGACAGTGTCAGAGGGTACAAAGAGGTCACAGGATATTAATTAAAGCATCACCACATTTTGGGGGGATTAATTCTGACATTATGCTTTCTAATGTGGAACACTTCTCATTTAATTGGGTTAATAAATTCAATCAAATGTTAACATTTGGTCTGCAAAATAAGGAATCAAGTCTCAAAAGCATCTTGATAAATGACAAGAATCTTAAATAGGTGGCTTAATAAATTATAGATGCATATATTTATAAACACATCCACATACACAGTGGTATGAACATGCGTTTTAGTAAATGAAACACAGCACATCTGTACCCTAGATTATCTCTTTGGTGGACCTTGGAGATCTGCTCTTGGACCATGCTAACTGACCTTTATAGCTGAGCTGTCTGTCACTTTAGCCTTAGCTCAGGCCACTTCACACTTTTGCAAAGGCTAGACAAACTGCCTGACCCATTTTTCTCCAGATAAGAGTATTTTGGTGTAACCTAAGGCTAAATACTTTGTTGGTAGTGTTAGAGTTTACACTGTGAAGAACTGTGAAGTCAGGAATATTAAAATGTTTGTAGAATTGACAGGCACAGAGAGCTGGGTGTAAAGCAGAAAATAAAATCCAACCCTTCAAAATAGCATACTCTTTCACGAACTCTCCTGTATGGAAGAGAGTTCTGCTCTACATCTGCTTTTTGTCTTCTTGTCTCCTGGTCTGGTATCGCAGTAGCACTGTCCCTGAGGCTGAGATCTGAAACAGGACATAGATGATCCTTGAAGGCAACGGGATCTTCAGCAGGAGCTTCTGGGGAGCTGAGGATGTTTGTAAATCAGCTGACTAGTTTTTAAAATTCCTACCCCAAATATTTACAAAAGCTATGTAACGTTTCACGCCTCTCTGCTGTCCCTCTTTGTGGCCTTGATGAAAAGCATCACCAGAAGAACTGCCCTGGTCCTGACTGGTTTCCAAGTCTCATTAAGTACAATGGGTTTGCAAGTGGTTCTGTACATACCGGCTGCACTACATCATCCCTTGCATTCCTGGGGCTGAAAGCTGCAGAAGGCAGCCAACGGGGAGGGGATAAAGAGCACACTTTCTGAGACTCTCTTTTCCCAGCTTCTATTCTTTCCTCCAACCAAAGGAATGAAATCGTAAAGCCATTACCTCATTTCTGAATAGTTTGGAAGGCAGCTCACTCTGCTGTTTCAAGCTCAGGGGGAATTTTTCAGTTGCATAGAAAAGTGGAAATTTTGTAACTGAATTTTGTTTGTTTGTTTTATAAGAGTCACACTTCATCACAAAATGAACATTAAATGGTAGTGAGCTGGAAGTTGGAATGCGAGAGTTTGCAGGGGCTTGTTTCCCAGAATTTGATTACAGGCATATGTCTCCCCTGCGGCTTTTAAGATTTTAGTAATTAATTTTTTGGTAGAATTTAGATGATCCTCACTCTTTTTTGATTCCCCCACCTCTCTTTTTTTTTTGAACACCACCTGTGTTTGGTAAGGAAAAATATCAGCTTTGGGATTTTGTAAGGCTTTCTGGTAAATCCTCTGCTTTAATTTGTTTTCTTCAAATTGCTCCATACCAAATGTACTAAAAAAAAATCAATGCTAAGAGGAGCATCATATGGAGAAGCTTTAATTGTTCAAATAAAATGACATAGTCTCACCTAGACATAATCACAAACTGAGTAGTTTATTTGCACATAGTATCTAATTAATTTAGTCTTTCCAATGAAAAATTTTTCCTTGAATGGGGAACCTCAAAATATTAGAGAAACTTCAGTGCATGTCATTAAATTATAATTAAATCAACAGACACTCTTACATCAGAGCTGATATTTAGAGATGGTCTAGGCTTTGTATCCATTTTATACAGGATACTCCTTTTGTGGGGATCCAGGCTGAGCTATCGGGTATCTTCTGCCTGCTGGTGCCATAGCAAAGCAAAAGTCATTTTTCAATGCAATGTGAAATGAAACATTTCTTCATCAATTTTATAGCTTTTTTTTTGGCTGAATGTTCATGGCAGGCCTGACCTGAGTTCCACAGTGTGCTGTACATGCAGAAGCTCATGTGCCTTTGTAGATGTGTAGTGCTTGGGTGCTGTTGACCTGGTCCAATACACAGACCTTCATCCTTACTTTTGCAGGTATCTTGGCTGGACATACTGAAACCTTCTCAGTCTCTTGTCTGAGAAATATGTGGCTCCCATAGCTCAATGCCTGTGATTTTATTTGGAGCATAGCTCCCTCCCATGCACTGAAAGATGCAGTGACCTGATCCTTGTCCCTCAGAAGATTATTATCTCTTTATGATTAGACATTATCAAAAATATTTACAGAGCCTACTGAAATCTCCTGTTGTGCTGTTACATGGCATCTGTCCTTTTTCATTTTTATACCAATTAAATTGCTTCTCTATTACATTTATGTTATGCAATAAATTAAGTGTTCCATAATATGTACTTAATACTTTGCGTCCTATCAGCCAAGCTCTATCTGATTGTATGTGTGTGTGAAATCCAACATTATTTAGCTATTTTTATAAAGGATACAGTTCTACAGAGTTAGAAGACCTCATACAAAGTCTGCGTATCAGTCTTCAAAACAGCCCTTTGATAGGACTTTAACAATGTAGAATTTCTAAGTTGAGTAACTAAAATAATTTCATACCTCTACTTATCAAGAGTTACAATAATGAATTGTGCTAAAGATGTTAATATCAAAGTGTTTTCCATAGATGAAGAGATGTATTTTAGGAATTTAGAAGAGGAAATAACATTTTACTAAAACAGCAGTGTACTAATTATAAATGTCAGACTGGTAGAGGAGAGAGAAAAATGTTTGTGAAAACATTTTTCAGTGGAAAATCAATGACTGAAAGTCTAAAATATCATAAATCTGAAATAGTACCTCTTTTGTCCTTAAGTTTTTATAAAAAAAAATCCATTTCTCTGATATAAAGAAGAGGCTTTTAAATGTTGCATTTTCAAACAGGACTTATAACTCATTTACACATGCCAGTGCCTTTGATTTTTTTTCTTCTTTTTTTATATTGAATATATCTATTAAAGCTTACACATATGATAGTTATAATAAACAGTTACTACTGGTTAGTAACTAACATATACTACTACTTGTTTTATGCAACATCTGGGTCTTATTTTATGAAACAAATAACCATCAGAAAATAATTGTTTGGTAGAAGATGTTTATTTTCCAGATTCACCAGTGTTTATCATAGAATCATGGTGGTTGGAAAAGACCTTTAAGATAATGGAGTCCAACCATTAACCTATCACTACCAATTCCATCTCTAAACCATGTCCCTGATCACCTCATCTACCCGTCTTTTAAATACCACCAGGGATGGTGACTCCACCACTTCCCTGGGCAACCTGTTCCAATGTTTGACTACCCTTTCTGTGAATAAATTTTTCCCAATATCTAACTTAAACCTCTCCTGGTGCAACTTGTAGCCTTGATCAGGTAGTGAGATGGACTGTGAACTGGCTGGTGGGAAGAAGCCAGAGAGTGGTGGTCAATGGAGCAGAGTCTGGTTGGAGACCTGTGTCCAGTGGAGTCCCCCAGGGGTCAGTACTAGGACCAGTATTATTCAATATATTCATCGTTGACCTGGATGAGGGAACAGAGTGCACTGTCAGCAAGTTTGCTGATGATACCAAGCTGGGAGGAGTGGCTGACACTCCAGAAGGCTGTGATGCCATCCAGAGAGACCTGGACAGGCTGGAGAGCTGGGCAGGGAAAAACTTAATGAACTATAATAAGGGTAAGTGTAGGGTGTTGCACCTGGGCAGGAACAACCCCAGGTTCCAGTATAGGTTGGGAGATGATCTACTAGAGAGCAGTGTAGGGGAAAGGGATCTGTGTGTCCTGCTGCACAGCAGGATGACCATGAGCCAGCACTGTGCCCTTGTGGCCAGGAAGGCCAATGGCATCCTGGGGTGCATTAGAAGGGGTGTGGTTAGTAGGTCAAGAGAGGTTCTCCTTCCCCTCTACTCTGCCCTGGTGAGGGTCACATCTGGAATATTGTGTCCGGTTCTGGGCCCCACAGTTCAAGAAGGACAGGGAACTGCTTGAGAGAGTCCAGCACAGAGCCACCAAGATGATTAAGGGAGTGGAGCATCTCCCTTATGAGGAAAGGCTGAGGGAGCTGGACCTCTTTAGGTTGGAGGAGACTGAGGGGTGACCTTATTAATGTTTATAAATATATGAAGGGTGAGTGTCTGGAGGATGGAGCCAGGCTCTTCTCAGTGATGTCCAATGGTAGGACAAGGGGCAATGGGTGTAAGCTGGAACACAGGAGGTTCCTCCTAAACTTGAGAAGAGACTTCTTTACAGTAAGGGTGACAGAGCACTGGAACAGGCTGCCCAGGGAGGTTGTGGAGTCTCCTTCTCTGGAGACATTCAAGACCCTCCTGGATGCCTTCCTGTGTGAACTCATCTAGGTGTTCCTGCTCAGGCAGGGGGATTGGACTGGATGATCTTCGAGGTCCCTTCCAATCCCTAGAATTCTGTGATTCTGTTTCCTCTTGTTCTGTCAGCCGTTACCCAGGAAAAGACACCAACACTCACCTCTCTACAACCTCCCTTCAGGTAGTTGTAGAGAGTGATGAGGTCTCCCCTCAGCCTCCTCTTTACCTACTCACCACATTCAGAATGATGGTTCAATTTAAATCACAACCCTCAAAATCACAGTAAATTTAATCAGTCTATTTTGTCTTTGAATCAGAAAACCATATCCATAAAACATTTAAGAATTAAAATTAATCTCATTTGAAAATCTATGCTTATATATGTTGTTAAGTTGGAGATCCTGGAAATGGCATATAGCAGGTAGTGCCTGTGCTCTTCTGAATTTTAGACAGCCAGTTTGCTGTGGAAGAAACAAAGTTAGGCAGAACAGCTTTGTTTCAGTAAATGCCAAAATATTTTGCAAAATTTTAATGGCTAAAATTTTAGAGAGTCACTCTCCAATATCCAAATTCCTGTTGAAAAGGTCAACTTCAACACAATTCTCTTTGTATGAAAATTTTAGAAAGATTTTGCTTTCACTCAGATCCAGAATAAAAACGAGTGCTAAAACCTAATGAGTTGTCATTAAAAGGAAATATTCCTTTAGCTTTGGTGGCAAATCCAGGACCATGTTTCCTTCAATAAGTGTCATGAATCACATCCAAAAAGTGAGTCCAAAGAGAGTATAGTTGCTGTCTGCAGTAAAGGTAGCACCATCTCCTTGCGAGTTATTGATGTCAAACTTTTAGTATAACTTTCTTCTCACAGAGGCCTTCATCCATCAAGGAATTTCAAAATGTGGTGAATTCAAGTGCAGAAAATAATCTAATATTAATGAGATTACTCACATATTTTATTAAGTTTAGACATGTGCTTAAGTTGCACTGGAACCAAAAAACAACCAAAAAACTTAATTCAGAGAGCTATGGTACAAAGCATAAGACCAAACTGTAATACAGGCCGTAAAAAATGAGTGTATTTACTCTAAAACTAGTAAAATGACTTCTTAATAGTTGCATTTGAGCTGAGTTTATGTATAGCATGCAATGTTGACTCCTTGAAGATGAAGTAATAGCAGCTAGATAGACTGCTTCCTATACCATGGTTTTGAGCTGTCCTCTATACTTACTGTAGAAGTATGTTATACAAGGGGGAGACAGAATATCTGAATGGCAGCAGCATATAAATGGTGCACACCAAGACATAGGCCATTAATGACATATGAACCCTGCAATATTTTCTCTTCATTGGTTTTTAAAAGGACCTTTGCTCTAACCCTTATATAAATAATGCCAACAAAGACACATATTCCCTTTTCAATACGCTTCTCATCTTTTCTTACATCCAGTGCTAAACTCTTGCTACTCCAGCTAGCAAAGCATGGGAACAAGCTGTACACAAAGGAAGATATGTTAACAGTATAAAACTGTAAACTGTGCAAATTTGTGTACTTCAGTAGCTAAAACTAGTGTACTATTTTTCGTTTATCAATCAGTGTGAAAGGTGTCCCAGGATACCATAGTGTTAGAACACAAGGGGAAGCCTGTTGGTTGTAACCAAATGTTGTATAATTTTACCTGTCATTACTGAATATAATCCTTCCCACAGCATATTTTCCTTTGAATCATGATGGATCTTCAAGACTGTCGATGCACCCTTTCTGCCACAAAAGCCCTTTTGTCTCTGTGTGTTTGTGTGTGTGCATTCTGCCCATTTCCTCCTTGCAGTGAAAAAAAAATTGCTCGAGTCTTTCTTGTTTTTGTTTGAGAATCACAATTTGATCGATAGAAATTAAATAAATTAGCAAGAGATAATATGAAGCCATTAATACAACTTTTCTACCAAGTGATTTGGCAGCCTTTATCTGCTGGCTTAAACTTAAACAATTACAGGCTTCCAACCTAATTACAGTGCAGAACGTTACAGGATTTATGAAATTTGGCAGCTATCACTTAAAAAAAAGTGAAGGAAAGGAAGGAAGAAAAGTTCATAACTATCCATTATGGAAATGTCCTGAAAGTTCCTCAGAACAGAAATAATATACTCCTGGTAAAGCTCTTCAGCATCTCTGAGCATCTTGACTTCTAATTTGTACATTTTGTTCATTTTTCATGCTTCATCAGCAAGCGTATGGAAAATGCTGTGCAGATCTTATGCCAGCAAAACGTCTTCTATACTATTTAATTTACAGCATCAATGCCTTAATTATATTAACTAATATGCAGCCTGTAAATAAGTTGACAGTTGTCTAGTGAAAACCCTCTGTAATTTCCATCCTTTGCCAAACAGAGCTCTAGTCCTTGTTGCTGGAGACAGCTCACAACAGGGAAAACCATGGGGATGACTAACGGGTGACAGAGTGTTTACGGACTGGGAGAAGGGCGGGTGGAACTAGCATGTCTCAGTGCTTCTGCAGAGGAACCTCCATCTGGGGTCGCCGGGACTCGGGGGTAGGTGATGACTGTGGGAGCAGCACAGACTGGCCCCACAGCAGTGCTATGGGGGCACTCCTCCTCCCAGCTGGCAACGTGGATCATTTAGTTTGTCAGATAAACAGTCAAAAGCCCAAACACCAGAAGTACAAGGAGACTCTGGTCTCTTTTGGATCCAGGTAGGGGCACATCAGAGTAGTTTTGTCGGTTGTGCTGATTAAAGTCCAAGAGCAGTAGCCGCAGTAAGGGCAGAAATGTGGGTTTTTTTAATGGTAGCCACTGCACATTTCAGACATCATGAGTAAAACTTCCCTAGAATAATGAAATTTCCTTCAGAATATTTTTTAATATAATTATACTGATTTCTGATCCTGTAGGGCTGCAATGCTTGAGGAGATGGGAAAGTAAATTGGAGATCTAGTTGTAAATATGACTGCAGGAGCAAAGGTTTAAGAAAAAACCTGAACAATGCCAGAGTGGGCAGTGCATCATGGGGTGACACACGCTTTGAGGCTGAGGAGCTGTATGACATCTACAGAGCTCCTGTTCCCAAAGGACATATTATTAGTGGTTGGCGTGGAGTCCATACCTTCTGCTCAGACAGATCTCCAACTCTAAGAAGATCCTTCTGAACTTTTTCTGTCCTTAGGATAACTTTAGTCAATGAACCTTGCCTAGAAAATATGCTAAGAAAGCAATCTCATTTATAGTACAGCAATGTAATTTCTTCTCTGCATTGGTGTTTGATTCCAAGTAAAGCAACAGGATCATATACAGGAAAGGGAAAGCAGATTCATCTTTTTAAGACCAGACTTCTGCTGGAGGAGGTGACAACTACCACCACCGGTAACAGAGATTTTTTTGGTAATTTACCTGCCTGCATACCTTAAGAACCTGTCTGAAGAACAATTTGTTTTAGTGAGTGTCATTACATTATATTGCACTGGACTTGTAAGTATGCAAACTTTGTTGGGCCAGTTGTGAGACAATGGTTAGGATGAAGGAGACCACATTTGTGACCATCACTGTAATGCACCAAGATGACTAGGAGCTCAGCTACCCACTGTAAAATATAGATCAACTCCAAGGCTGAGCTTTAAAGTTGCTTTTATTTTTCCAGTTCCAGCTATGTGATGGTTAGGCACTACAAAAACATTGACTGTTTTTCCTACATGTTTTCCTAACTGGTTTTGCCAGAAGTGACAGGTGAGAGTCAACAGGAGGACAGCTAATTCAAGGAAAACATAGGCCAGCATGAGTCAGGTTCTGCCCTGCAGACTCTCCATCACCATCAGTCTGTACTGAGACAATAATTGCCCAGCACCGTTTGAAGCTATCCAGTTCTCCATTCTGTTCTCTCTTAATCACCAAACTCCTAGGCATTAGTCTCACCCTTTTCCTGTGATTAATGAAGCGACCATCTTCTTTAAAGATTTATTTCCTTTTCTGAAAAAATAAAAAATTGATGGCATTTTTTTAATGGAACCTTAAGTTTTGATCAATGTCCACAAATGCTATAAGAATACTGTAGGCAAAGCAACAATTTTTAAATTGATTTCTTTTTCCCTACTTCCATGTCATTTCTCTATGGAGGAAGTCCACAGATAGAAACTAAAATCCAGGCTGAGGTGAGTATAAAAATGAACTATGCTCTTAAAAACACACCTATAATCTGATGATCAGCACTGTAACTGATTCAGTGCAGGCACTCCAGTACTTTTCCTTGGGGCAAAGTACCCTGAATTCTTGCTGTGATGTATACACATGCACACAGACACACACATGTATGCAGACACTCACATGTATGCAGACACTCACATGTATATGCATAAATATACACATGCCTACAGACACACATGCTTATAGACATACAAAATGTTTACTTTGCTAAGTATTGCTAAAGACCCACTACAGTCAAGTAATGTGATTCATGGTTGAGTAGCATAAACTTAATCTGGCTAGGTTTAATCTGGCTAATAAAGGTTAATTCAAGTGAAGGTAGGTTTGCCTATATTTCAGCATGGTGCATGCTCCAGCATGTGCTGTAGGAAACCACAGACCTTCTGTGTAATCTTACGCTGCTAGTTTGTAATGAAGCGTGCTTCACCATGTCTTGAGTACTACTACATGTGCAAACTGAATTGAAGGTAATGTAAGTAAAAGTATGTATGTGGCTTTGTATCTGCAGTGCTGTTCTATATACTCTGATACATATATATATATATTCTACATATTATTTTGTGAGGATGAGTGGATCTAGAATCTTATAGAATGCCATATGTTTATTAAAAGATATTATCATGTGAGTGTGTTTTTATAGTGCTGATGTTTATATTAAATAGTGCTAAAACTCACAAAAAGCATACAGAATTCCTAGATACATTGCATAGTCCATGTTCAATGAAGACTACTCATGAAGCTCCCACTCTGCTTAGTCAACAGCTCTTCTTCTGATCTACCTTACACTCTGCATTTTATACTGACAGCAGAGTGCTGATGAGGTATAAGAGATAGATTTGCCAGTTCTGTCTAGACTCAAATCTTTTCCCAACCCAGAATTGTCTGAAACATCAAATATAAGTGTGATGCTGTTGGATTTCCTTTCTTTGCCACCTCAGCACAGAGTCTTTCTACCGTTCTATTTGTAGGGAAGATAGGAATTGATGGGGTGAAGGATGTACCAGCTAGCTTTTCTCCTCCTGAGAAAATGCTATCCTGTCCTCCCGCATGAATGCTGGATCTAAATTCTTCAGTTCTAGATGGTCCAAGTTATAATCTTGACACATGACAAACACTCTGAAACACAGATTGTTGGTGCCAAATATAGAGATCTGGGAAACTGAAAAAAACCTGAGAGAGAACTAGACATGTGCTAGTGGCTTTAAGACAAATGCTAATAAAGGAAACAGGGACATGATGACTACCTCTCTTGGAGGACTGCAGGAATCGAGTCCAAGCCTCAAAAAAGGTGCAAAAGTTTGGGAAAGAGGATGAAATAGATGATATGTGACATGACAGAATTTTTAACAAAGCTATAACTTGAAAAAACTCAAACCATCACCAAACAGTATTCAGCTTTCTCTGTTTACCCTGTACATAGTACCATTTCTTCTTCCTTTGTGTGACAGGAATTTGATGCTTTCATGTGGCTTTCCTCAAACTCAGAAAGGCCAAGCGTAGGACATTTTATGGAATAGAGTCATGACATGCAAAAGAAAGTAGGTGAAGGCCCAAGATATGACAGCTGGAGAAAGTTACAGTGACTGGGAGTCAGGTTTTGCTTGCAACTTACTGCCAGGGTTACTCTTATGATCTAGTGAGGACAGGACTTTAAAGAGATCTGTGTGCTTGAAAATGAAGCATGTGCAACATAGAAGTTCCATCCATTGGTTCTTGAAGACTGACATGGACTATCACATGGAGTTAGTTTCCTTTCTCAATGGTGTTTTGCTATATTCTGTGTAATGTAAATTTACATTGGTTAGCACACAGATTTGAAATGAAGGAAAAAAAACCCAACCACTTATAAAACAACTTATCTATAATATCTTCACGCAGTAGAGGTGTTGACCAAAATTTTAAAGACCAAAGAATAATATTAAGCTCCCAAAAATATTCCTCAGCCCCTAAATAGGAGGTGGTGGTGAATACATCCAGTTTCCATTAACTTTGGAGAAAGCAGAGCTGAGGATTAGCTTTGTTTAAAAAAATATTTCAGATATGATTTCAGGTTGCTTAATCAGGTGGAGCTTGTGGCTGCAGTCTTTACAGCTCTTAATCCGTTGCAGGAAGAAGGGCAGAAGAATGGGAAGCAAACAAAAGTGCAGGAGGAAAGGGAGAAAGAGGCGAAGGGACTGGACAAGAGCAAAAAGCATGTGAAAAAGGGGAAATTGCATGTTGGAGACTGAACTGAGAGGAGAGAGGAGAAAGAGAAGAGCACAAGCACAGACGATGAAAGAAAAAACTGGAGGAAAATGGGTGGGCTGCAGTGAAGACAAGAGAAAGAAACAACTGAAGAAAACCCACCCAGGGACTCTTGCCAGTCATGGCCAACATAAAGCACTGAACCAAGGAGAAACAATTCTGAATCCTACTAGGAGACTGTCAGAGCTGTGGGCCTCTGCATGAGATTTTGAGGAGGGGACCTTGCAGATTTTCCTGAAAAGTGGGTCGCCATGGGTTTTAAATGTGGAAGAGCACATATGAAAAGGCATTTTTGATCTCCGTCAGAAGACAAAAATTGGAAGAGGACTTGAAATGTACCATTCTGTATAAGGTGTCACATAGCAGACAGACAGAGAACAATTAAGACTGCACAAGGCTCTCCATCAGCAGCGTACAATGGGAATAGGATTTTCTTTTTCCCCGGATGTCAGCCCAGCCACTCAGGCGAGACGAAGAGAATTTCTTCCACTTAAGAAATCCTTTGTTCAGGAAAGAGCTGTTCAGACCTCTGTTCTCTCCTCAGCCAAATTGTATGTAGTTTTCACGGAGAAGACCTCACTTTCTGAGGGGCATTGGTAACCAAACAGCTTCTGGACAAAGTGCAAAGTGCAGTGAGTCCGGAGTATCCTTGGAGTCTCTCAGGGAGGATAAACAATGAATGGAAATATTTTCAAATGCAAAACTGTTGATATTTATTCTTGCAAAATTTGTCATTGTGATTTTTGTCCTGTGAACCTTACAAGAGCAGAATTCATGCTCGTTTTCTGTGGGGTGGATGCTTGATCCTGTTCACGTTTTTCTTGAATCATGTTGCCTGTATTCTCAATACAAGAAAACTGCGTGTAAATCTCTATAAAACCTGCCTAGGTCCTTGTTGAAGTGTAGATCATTCCATGAAAACTATTTAACTAGATCATGAATAGCCAGCATTGATGCTAGTTTAGTTACATCTTTTCTTTTCTCCTGGTGTGCAACACTGCCTATTAAAAAATAAATAAAGGGAATGAGACATCCCTACTACTAGCATTTATTTAGCCTTTGCTCACTGAGATGAAAACCACTGGATTTAGCAGAAATTAATTGTCTATTTTTTTTTCCTCTTGTGTCATGAATACCTACATGAACAAATGTGCAAAACTGCTGGAATGTACATGGACACGTGCATAGATGCACATGCACACACACACATAAAGAGCTGGAAACTTAGAACACAAACTTTGTCAACTAGTTGTATCAATTTAGTAAGCTCTGTGGATTTTGTTACCCTGCTGATACTATAGCAGATACCAGGTATGCACATATTTATGTGTAAAACATTTAAAGACTCCAAATTATTAGACAAATGTGTGACTTCCCAGCTTGTGTACATTACTTGAAATTTCTTCTTCCCAAAGGTAAAAGAAATCCTGGATATATTTTGAAATACAGAGGTACTGCAATCATCTATATTTCCATTTTACTTTTATTTCACTATGGCGATGTGTAGTGTCAGTATTTACATGTAGTGCTCTGTTTGCTCTTACAAGCCAGACTATGAAGTACCACAACTGGGTTTGACACTAGAGTCTACTCAGTGGAAGGAAAGAAGCCTGCCTGTCCCACCGTTTCAAGAAACCATGTAACTAAAATGCACATTCAGGTCTTTCTATCATAGTCTAAATGCAGAATGCTTAGGAGTCCATTCTGTTAGCAGTATCACCCTTATTGGGTTACTGATTACTGGTAACACACCTTACACGAATCTGCATCTTAAGATCACTTGGAAATTTCACCTGTTGCATACAGTGGCTATTCACTTGTTAATGGGTGTTTCTCACCAGGATCTCATTACATCTGTGCCCCATTGTCTGCCCTCACTTCCAGTTCATTTTCAAGTGTAGTGTTATATGCTGGTTCAAATTTGCGTGCTTTTAAATGGTTTGGTTCCTTGATACCCAAAGAAAACACCTCTCCCTTCATGTGTGACCAGGAGGCTGAGATCAGCAGAAGGAGATGAAAACTGTAACTTTCTTCCCAAGCTGTCCCATCAGAATGTGGGCTGGCTGGTTGAGAGGTCATAGAGCAAAACTTGTCTTTTCTTTGAGAGGAAAAGAAAGAATGGACTGTATTGATTGATAAGAGGGGTACAAAAGCTTGGAGGGTGGAAGTGGAAGTTATTTTCGTTTTTTGGATAATATCTCTAATTTAGAACTTCATTTTTTGAGTGTGTATTCAAGCATCACATGGCTGTATTCATAAATACATCAAGTGGATTCCAGAAAAAAATAGCAATTAAGCAATTAGCTACAGAACTTGCATCTGCAAATGCTTTTTGCTGCACATATTTAACATTCTTTTGCTGGCACCCTGTGCTTTGTAGTCTGTATGTCTTTACACATACTAAAACTGCCTCTTTATAATCCTTCCTTATTTTCATCAATTTAATATAAGTAAAGTTGTGTATTACAACAGGGAAAACCCTTCAAGTTCTGTATTAGCTTATTTTCTCAAAACCAGACTACTGTTTCTGTTGCCTCTTACTACGAAAACCGCGAAGGGCATATAAGACAGGACCAAAAGTCCAGGTTTAAGAAGAATACATCTTGTCATAATTTTTCCTTGACAATTAAGAATAAATGCTGGATGAAAAAAAAAAAACAGTCTGAAAAAGGAGAAGAAAAGCCAGAAAAGAATATGAAGTGTTTTGTATTCTCTCAGTTATCTGCTACTACGTTTGTACTGCATATTTACTAAAGCCAAAGCTGCACTACCCAGTGCTTCTCATTTTAAAACAATCATTTATGGGTGTTAAAGTATGCCTGTGAAAGCAGAAGTGTACTATGTCAATCAAAGCTAATCACTGGTACAGGCAAAGTGCTTTTGTTGGCCTCCATGCTCTAAGCCGTGCTTCCACATCTGTGTTTGAAGAGATTAGAGAGGTGCTTCATACAAGAACTGTATTAGTTAAAGCTGATCGACAGTATTTGGAATAAATCATGAAGAAGTTGAATGCCAGAAGGAAGGGCATAGCGAGTGATTTTGAAATGGACTAGGGCTAAATCCAGCTCCTTCCCACCCTTTCCTCCCTCAAATGCATGCATATAAACGTCTACACACTTGTTCTTCTGAGAGCAATAGTGGTTATCTTCCTTCAACCACTTTGCAGCTAAAGTGCAGCTGTACAGCCAAACGTACTCAAGCTTGTTTTTACTGCGATACATACTGTTTATTGGCTGAGGCACTGATATCATATTTGATGTGTGTATATCAGTCAGGACTGGCAAGGGATGGGGAAATGGGTGTTAAAGGAGAAGAAGAACTCTTGCAAACTGCTGTGGTTTGGAGTCCTGCTGCTCCCCCCACTTCCATTTCCAGCAGCACGCTCGCCTCATGAATGCCATACACTTTCAAATAAATTATGAGTGACAAGTATTTGAACCAATAAAGAGGGCACCATATTTTATATGCAGTAAATTTAATTCCAGATTGTGTTTCACCTCAGCAGTGTGACATGTTTATTGCTGCTGAAAGATGAAAGCACCAGGAGTTAGAGACAAGCGTCAGCAGTTCTAGTGGGCACCAGCAAAATGAAGATTTGACAGACTGGTGGCTGAGCCCGTGAAATGAAATGCCAGATCAAATTTTACCCAAAAGGGGTCAGATGTACTGTCATGCCCCTAGACTCTCAATACCAACTGAATAAATGACTCTGGTTCAACAAGCTGCTGAGGAAGGTGGTGTGCGATCCATAATTCACTGCTAGAGGGCTATGATGCCTTTCAAAAAGCACCGATGATTGGTAGTGCCAGAGCTGGCTTTGAGGATGTAACGCGATGAAGTAACTGTGTTGGTGCTGAGTGCTTTTGAAAAGTACTATTAACCAACTTCCAGAATTTGTTATTTGTTCTGCCTTTGTCACCTTTGTCCCACAGTTGGACCTGCAACTGCCCACCTTAACAGTGAAAATCAAGCAAAGAGCCATAAACTTGCTCAATAACATTTGAATACATTTGAGAGGTTTCTTTCTGTTGGGGTGGCCCAAATCTGAGTAAACATTTTTTTGGCAATCAGCTATGAAATTATATTTGAGTAGCATCACTTTGGAGGCTGAAAATAATAAAGAGAAGCATCGTGCTTGTTCATTTCAAGCCAAGGTTTGCCACTTTTCGTCATGTGTAGCAGCACTTACTCATGTGAGTTGTCCCACTGGGAATTCTTAGGAACTATTTATTTGAGGGTTACTTAACATAAGTAAGGCTGGCAGAATAGGATCTGGTATTTGCATGCAACAAATTATATTAGGGGCAACTTGTATGCAGATTTAATTGTGCAATGCAGGAAAGACATTTAGAGAATCTTTTGGCTTTAGTGAGACGTGCTCACGACAGATCTCCTGGTCAGCAAAACAATTTCTACTGACTCTTAAAAGTTTCAGATGAAATACCCTTCATTGCCAATGCCTACAAACACTAAAAAGTCTCTATCAGTGCTGATATTGGCAACAACGCCTCCAAGAATCAGATAACAGCAGAGTGTCAAATCTGCAGGTCAGCAAAGTAAATTCTCTGCTTCTTAAATCCATCCTGTATCTGCTGGGAAGACAAGACATATTTCAAGCTGCTGCCGCTTAGAAGTAGTTATAATGTTTTGTCTTCACATAACAGCGGATGGCTGTTCCAGATGTTTACCTCATTCCTGGTTATAAATTCCCTAGTTTCCAGACTGAAGCTAGTCATGGGCAGTTTATACCTATTTGTTCTTGTGTCAGTCTTTTCAAAATAGCTTTAAACTTGTGTAAATAGCTTTTCACTCTCCCTGGCATTTTCTAGCCTGATGTGTATATAGCCAGTCACCTGGGCTTCATTTTGCTAAACTTACTGAGATCTTAGATTTCCTTCTAACATGACAGACCCAGGGGTCCCTGGTCATCATAGTATTTTCCTGTCACTACTGCAAATATATCAGCAATTGTATATACCCTGCAATTTGAGTCAAACTGAGTATGGGTGAGTAGAGCTCTATATGATATTCTAGGTAAGGAATATAATGTTATATAAAGGTATCCATAGTTTTAAACCTCTGTCAGAAAGACATTTCTCGATCATCCTAATTTTGCATTTGCCCTTTTCATGGCAACCCCATGCAGTACCTTGTACACAGAGTACAGGTACCACTAGCACTTGGGCAGGGCAATATCTCCAACATCTGCAACATAGTTTCTGACTGTGAACTCCCAGATGTTATCAGATGTTTGTGATATTTATATAAAATGACTGACTGACTTTTTTTGTGCATTTCCCAGGGGGGCATTGGGTGCTCATTCTAGGTATTCCCCGCTGCCATCTCCCATGGCTCCTGTGCACCCATGCAAAAGACTCTGGAGAAGATACTGGTAGTGTTTTAGTTGGCTCAGACACTTACATGAGTGGAAGTGATTAGGCCTAGACGAACCTGCAGGGCTCCAGGCCACTCAGACATGGCTAGGACTCAGCAGAAGGTTGGCAGCCCTAGGGAGTACAAGCGCCAAGTGAGGAACTTGACTCTAATGCTAAGTCTGATCACCTTCCAAGCCCATTTCCTATAAAAGCAAAGGGTTTAAATGGCACATCTGAAAAGAAAGAAGCAGATGTGGTTCCCTGTCACTTTAATGAGGTCCCTTGCTATGTGTTCTGCACTTAGGTCTGACTGTCTGCAAGTGACCTGGTGGTTGCTCAAGACCACCTTCATCATCAAGTTTCCTGGACTCCTTGCCCTGTTTGTCATTTTCTAACTAATATGGACACACAAATCTGCACGACTCCTGCAGAATGAAGTGCAATGGTGCAGCACATCATCACCAGAAGGCCAGCTGGAGTTCTTGAGCTGATAGTACAGAGCTGAAGACAGGATTAAGGCAGGAACATAATGTTTGTGTAAACAAGGTAACATACTACAAGGAACATCAGACAATGCGGCCTCCATTTGAGGAGGGTGTTTTCTTACACTTCTTGTGAGTCCTTTTAAATGATCCCAGTAGTTTACTCTTCAAGAGTTATCATTTTGAATAAACAATACAGGTTTTATTAGTTTAGAGTTTGTTAAGCCATGTTTTATTTTAATCCAGCTGTAATAAAGTTAATGAACTACAATAATTGCTACTATAAAATCACGCACAGTGCATTGCGCATACTGTACAAATATCACCAGCCCTTGGGCAGTGCTAACAGTGTGCAGCAATTCCACAAAACACTTCGGCATCTTTCCTCCAAGAAAATTAAACAAAAAAAATCGATTTTATTCAGAAATTTGACAGATGACATTGCATCAGGCCTTCCTGTTATTCAGGCTACAAACTTTGTGACCACAAGTCAGTAATTCCTGAGCTGACCAAGTGCCAGGCCTAGGAATCAATCACCTAGAGCCATGTTTTATTGCATTCTTCGTATATATACATAGATGTATGTGTATATATACACCCACATGTATATATGTGTGTATTGAGCTGCATCAGCTAACACATATACAATTTTTTTGAATTAGCTTCTTTAGCTTTGTCTTAAATTTAAATGACATAGTTCATGCTCCGTTCTATAGGAACTGTCACACTGGGAGCAGGCATATATTTACCCTGAGCTAGTGTCTTCTCATCTCCAACTTTTATGATTTTATTGTTTTCAATATATAGGTATTGCAGAAGCAATACTAGATTGAATGTCACCCAAAATCTCTTAAATTAAAAGCCTGAGAAAAAAAAGCCAAATATTGATCCAGCTCCTTATGCAATGCTGTATTAGAGGGTTTTTTTCCATTTGTAAATTAGGGTATCACTGAAGCTTTTCTGCAGAAAATCTAAAGGTTTTACTCTGAAGGACCTTCTTCAACACAATTCCCAATGAGAACAGCAAGAATAGGCATAAAACTATATTAATAGAGACAAGCTCTGTGTTTTGCTTTGGCATCAATAACAAAATCTTTTTTATTCCTATAGAAACGGAGCAAGTATTATTACTAGTAAAATAAGAAAAAATTGAGTTTTTTCATAAAAAGAGGATTTAGCAAAGGACAATTCATATGACAAGGGTTTTTAATTTTTTAAAATTTTATTTTATGAGTAGCTTTTTCTACATAATTAGATCCTTTATGTCTTTCTATAGATTGTATATATTTGGATTTGAAAAGATATTTTAAATCATTGACAGATTTGATCCAGGGATATACCTAGAAAACAGAAATCCTTTTATCTGAATAGCGCAAGTTGGAATCCTATTACATTTTTCTTACAATAACTTTCCAACTTGCTTTTATTTGTATTGTGTGAAAAAGGTACTGACACCAAAGGAATTCTGTTGTTCTATTTCTTTTCAACCATTCCTTAAGTTGATTAAGGCAAACTCCCGCAGTCCTGCAGGTGACCAGATCTTACTGTATTATTCAAATGCAGCTTTTCTTTAAACTCTTTTCAAGTTTTGTATAATTAATAAACCTAAGAAATTTAGCTTTTACTCATTCTGCATTTCATAGTCCTCTAAAGGATAGAAATGGTTTTTATGGATAGGACTGCATTTTGTGTGTGACCTATGTTAATAATAAATTATAATTTCTTAACAACTAGTTGCTAATCAATACAACATATATGAGTATTTAATTGTAAGCCTGTTCATAGATCCAGTAATGTTCACAAGGCTACCTATATGTTTTAAATTACATAATCAGTTGTTTAATTGGACTCTAACACGTGTTATTGTCTAGATCAGTTTACCATAGGGATTAATAGGGCATTTTACTCTGCCAAACCCTCAACTAAGAATAAACTGAAATAACTTTGGCCCCACATGGTCTTGCTGAATATTTCCAAGTGTATAAAGTTTATGTTGTTTTAATATACATCAACCTTTTGGGAGGGAAAAATATTGAAGTAGAGCATGAAGAAAATGCATTCAGTGTCTAGCTCAGGCAGAGTTTCTTTGTCAATTTGGGTAAATCCCTTGATTTTTCAGTGCCTCAGTTCTCTATCCATAAATTGAGGAATTGGTATTAGCTCTTTTATCTGCCTTGTCTATTCATACAGAAGACCCCTTGGAGCAAGGATAGTCTTTTGCTGTGTGGATTGCATTATTGAAGTGACATTGCATCCCTTCCCTTCATTTCTCTTAACGTTCATCTAAGTTAGCCTTTAAGGTTCTAAAAGTATGTGCTATTTTATTAATTTTTGTAAAGTGATTAGTACAATATAAATGGGGAATGATAAAAATAAAAGCAAGTAATAAATCATATTTAGTTATGAAAATACTTTATGATTGCAATTGATGGTAATTTCAGCTTTTCCCCAGTCTGTCTCTGTAAGATTATCTCAATTTAAACTCTTCTGACAAACATTTTTTCTTCATTCTAAACTCTATTTCAGATATTTTTTTGTCAATAATCTTAGCTAGTAAAAGTACTTTGATCAGAGTACTTCTTTTTTAAACCTTTTAAATTGTACTAATCCTTTTTTGCAGGCCAGATCCTCGGCTGGAGTAAATCAAAACAGTTTCAATAGTTTTGTTCTGTCAAAGTGTAAAGCTCTGAAGAACAATATTGACCTTCAGGTGCTGATTTATGCTGACTTGGATCTCCTGTCCTCCTTTACAGCATGCAAAGATCTTGGCCCAGTCACTCTCAGTGAAGATCACAGAAAACTGTTAATATCAGAGCAGATCACACCACTGTCTTTCCTCCAATTTCAAAAGGATTTACCTTCCCAAAAAAATCCTTAGCTATTTGTCCTTTTATATTTTCATTTATTTACATTCTTAGAAGTTTCGGGTTATTTTGAACATTTACTTTGTTACCTAAGCAGCTAGCATTTTGAGGGAAGGGCCTGTCCCATTAAAAACTTAAGTTTGCCTAAAATCTGATTCTATATCTAAATCTCAAATTTCCCCTAAATCTAGCAGAAAAGAACACATCAAAACTTTGTATGTGTTGACCTAGATGTCAAAGAATGTGCCATACAGTGATAGAGAATATAATTATTTTCAAATACTACTTCTAAGATAACACACATCCAAAATCTTACCTGTTTGCATTACTTCTGAATGGCTTTACAAGGTTAGAAAATATCAGGATGTATTTTCTGTGTATCCAGAGCACAGTCACACTTTTTGAGCTGTAGAAGAGGAATGGAGGAGGGCTCTGATCCCCTGTGCTGTGACTGGGCTCACTCATGGAAAGACCTTCTGCACAAGAAGACCCACCAACCCATCCAAGCTGCCTCTCTGATCAGGGGTTTGGGGACTGAGACAAAATCTTTCTGTAACAGTATTAATTTTTTTTTATTACTGAATCTCATAAGAAATTAAGGACTAGCTGAAGAGAAAGGTAAGTGGCAATACAGAACACAATTGGGAAGAATATTCCTGTAGTGTTTCATGAAGAAACTTTAAAAGCAGAAGAATCACTATTCCTAACCCATCGCTGAATTTAAATTGCACACTTAAGCAAACTTTGAACTGTATCACACAATAAGCATAACAAGTAAACCTATGCTTTTAATAGTTAATCATCTGATGCATGACAAGTATCATTCTGAATTCTGTGTGAACTGATTCACAAAAATCATTCAGTAAATTAATGTAGTTTTGCAATATTATCAGTAAAACAGGCAAGCAGCCAAACGTCTAATGACAAATTGAAGGGTTTTGAGATGTGTCTGTCTCTGTGCAATATTGAAATTGTTTTCAAAACAGAAGCGCCCTGGAAAAAATTGAGCAACACCACGTGAACCACACCACTATTATGAAAATTCAATAAATAAATAATGTGACTTATATGCAAATATATTTATCTATCCTTCAACTTTGCCATCAAATATTTTTTAGTGGCCCACTCTGACTCCAAGTGAAATAAATGTCGACATTTCCTTTGGCTTTCAGTGAAAATTATTTCCTCCCGTATCCAGCATTTATTCAGATCTAGTGTACTTTTTAGGCAATATAAATACAGCATTTGCAAAACCTAAAAAGGAGCCACTTTGAAGAGAGGGTAGCAATCTGTCAAAGCAGTGGTTATTGTCTCGAGCATTACCTGTCTTGCAGGTGCTATTCCCCTTCATTTATCTTCCAGCCTTGAACTGATGGATTGGGGATTATTGCTCTTTTGGCAATCAGATCCTGAACATGTCTCCTATTTAACTTTGGGCTGTAAAAAAGGGAAAATTAAAAACCATTATGAGACCTCCATATAATTAATCTTCAGATGGCTTGAAGCCTAAGCATGTAATGTCCTCGGTATACTGTCTACTCTAACAAGTAACAGGAGGGAAAAAAGGCAACATATCAATACACTTTAACCAAGGGAAGAAATTCCAGTTGTAGCATTAAATATAAATACAATAGTGTGTTGGCATAATGTAGTAAGGTTCCTGTACTATTAAAGGCTTTGTTCTAAAGCGTATCTGTGTACACAATAAGATGATGAACACAGTGCATCACATAGCTAAATTTAATATATGCAGGGGTATGATGTTTGCAATGCATGCATTTCAGCAGGTCCCATTAGTGCGCCTTTCCCCTCCAGTGAAAACAGAATGAACCACAGCCCCTTCTGGTTTGCATAAAGCAAACAAAATTAGATTTGCTTTGCTGAATTGAAACCCGCTTGGGATTGTGAGCCTCTCTCGGGGACAAATTACTTCAAACAATCCCTTTGTACCATAACAAAATCAAAAAATTCAGGCCAATCAACATGGCTCAAAACCCTTAACGCAAGAATTAATAATACAACCTAGTCTATTTTTATTGCTTCTGAGCTACAGATCCTTGTTTTAATATAATTACACTTATTTGTGGTCCACATGTTAAATAAGCTTGCATATGTTAACTAATGTGACATAAAACAACTTTTATAATTTCACTATTGCAACCAGTTTTGTTGCCCCTAGAGTAACATCCCTAACATAGGACAAGCTAAACTTTAATTGCATTAAATTAAATCTATATTATGATTTTTTTTGCCTATATTGATAGACTAGGAGATATTTCTGAAGTTGTCAAAATGTGTCAAAATTATTTCATTTAAATTGTACTCTAAGTCATATTTCCTGATGAGTTTCCAAGTCTGACCCTTCCCTTAAAGAAATAACTTATTCTCTCTAGCAGAGAAAGCTCATTTAAGGTAGCACAGTGTTTTCCCCACTTATTAACAAAATACCTTTACCCTTAATGGTGTAATCCAGATGATGAGCACAATGTACTTGTATACCACAATTCACTCCAAACTAAACTGATTTTTACAATATTTCCAGATTTTTTTTAGATTACAACATTTTGAATCACTGTGACTACTTAAGTTGAAAACACACTGTAAATAAAGGCAGAGATTTTATTTGCTTTCTTCATCAGACACACCCAAAAGGAACCACAGAGAAGTATGTTTGTCTTTTCTGTTTTCATCAATATTTTATATATTGCTCCAGACAGTATTATTTCTTAGCATTTTCAAACTCCAACCTTGGTGTTGCACAATATAATTTTAAATACAACAAAATAATGGCAAACATAACCAGCTCTGATTTTCCATCTTAACGTAATACAAGATTATGGACAAAAAAGCAGGAGGTCACTTTTATTACTTTCTAATAAGACTTTACCTTATATGAGGCTATAAGCAATATATCAAGATGTCACTTTGTGCCTCCTAATATGACATTGTGGTGATGGAAGGAACCAAGGAGTTAGCACAATTTTCTGAAGTATTCTCCCCAGAAGCATGTTTCTGCAATGCACAGTCTCAGGCGCTTGGAAAGGAAAACGCTGACATAGGGCAGAATTATACCCTGACTCATAGTCCATGTAACCCAACTGATGGATGTATAACGTATCAATCAAGACAGTTCTGCTCCTGGAATATATATTTTCTTCACAGAAAACAAAAACCTTTGCCCAATTTAACCTGAAAAAATAAGTCTGGAGATATGTGGAAGAAATAAAAGGTTGAGAAGAGTAAGCAGTGCATTTTCATTATAGCCACAGGAATGTGTGAATTACATTTAAAAATTATGCCAAGAAATTAAGATACAAGAAAACATATAGAGAGCACCTTAACTATGCCCCATAGTGTCACTGTGCACACGTACATGACTATCAGATAATAACACTTATAATCTCAGTAAAGATGACGATGATTTCTAAAGATGGCTTTGCATTTTCCAATTTTCCTCTCTCATGTTGCTGAAAAGTGGACTTAGCTGGACTGCATTCCCCAATTAAGCCTTTTTTTCTGTAACTCCAAATTCCTTAAGTGTATAATTGATGCATCAACACCTATTTCCTCAGACTTTTAATAATTATTTTGTTTGCAGAAGATAATAGCTCATGTCCTTCCTCTTTTTGCTCCAGACAGATGAAGCTTTACAGTAATATCGAAATGCCATTTCATGTTGGAAGGAAAATGATCTCCAGATGAAAGTCAGGTGATTGCATGCCAAACGTTAGGGAAGTTAATAAAAAAAACTCCATAACCAGAGAGAAATGGTACCCACCAAGACAGAATAAGGAACAGTAGAGTCTGGTTGAGTTCCATGTCTTAGACAGATTTTGGTACTTAAAACAGACAAAGAAAAAAGACTTGCCTTATACATTCCTTGTTTTCAAGAGGTTAGTCCTGGCACAATCAATTACATTTTCAGATACTTCGACTTGTTGAGTGAAGTCACCAATCCACAGGAGATACAGAAGCTACTGAAAAATTAAACTCCACCCAGTTTACCAAGATGAGTGGGTCAAAAGCAGAGGCAATGAAAGGGCAACTCCAGTAATGGCAGCAGGTGTGAGAGGTACCCGTGTGAAAGAGGAATAACTGATGGGAACGGAGTCTTTGACAGAAGGGAGAAGTCATCACTGGTTGCCCCAATGCAAAGTGGTCATCTGATCTGAAGGCTGAGATTCAAAATACAAAACTTGTCCTTATTTTCTGGAACGTTTCTTATCTGCCACTTTCTATCTGGTGTTGTTTTGTGTCAGTCTAGATCCTGCAGTACAGGCAGCCGTCCACTGTAGCCCATAAAAGCCTTAGAGTTATGATATGTTTTTTGTTAAGATCTCCTCTGAGGGCAACTGCAGGGAAGCGTGAATGAACAGTAACTCTACAACACGTTTAGATACCAGTAAATACAATGTCTATGGAAACTTTCTCTGTGGTGTAACAAGTTCGGATATGCGGTCATGTGTTAAATGCTGTTCTCCTTTTGTGCAATACTGTTGTCTTACACCTCTGTTGCACCATGCAGACACTGCATGTCACTATTAAGACAGAGCAATAGAGAAAGATTTCAGAAAGATTTATAAATTTCTAGTGGAAATGGATGCCACTATCAGCCAGGTAAAAGCCGCCCTTGCATGTGTATATTCATTTATTGTTGAAACCCCAAACAGTTAAAGTACTCTGAACTGAGTTCACAGTCCCCTCTGTGCTACACAATTTAGATTGTGTAGGGTTTTCCATGCATTTGTTATGCATTTAAGTGTGTGTTAAAACATTAGATACCAAGAAAATTATAGTCATTCATGATTCCTTGAGTCATTCATATCTGAAAGTTGTGTCCTAACATCAGTGTATTATCTTGGGTTGAGATATGTTCCCCCTGCAAAATATATAAAGTATTATCCATGGGCAATTACCCACTTCTACCCATATTCCAGAGGAAGCACTTTTAGCAATATAAATTATTCATATTTTATGAGGCAGCATACAAGTAGTGTACTCTGTCAGAAACTAAGCCTTTTTTGTTGCATTTATTTATTTATTTATTTATTTATTTATTTATTTTATTTAATCTGAGGGTAAAATTATCTTCAAATCCACATGATAGCAGTTTGCTTCAATATTCTGGCCCCCTTAGGTGTGCAGATTTCCAACTGGTATAAAGGAAAATACATATGTCAGTACAGTAGATCAATGTAATTAACAACTATAGAGCAGATCCAAGAGGAAATTTTGGCCTTGTAAGAATATATTACACTTTCAAAAGCAAGTGAAGTTAATTAAATTTCTATAATTAAATCAATTATTGATACTAATGTATTTCTTAAACTGCAGGACCTGGAGAGGCTTCTTGTCTCCATGTTTTGGTGCAGCCCCTCCTTCTGTGGTCTGGCTCTGTGCTCACCATCTATCCTTGCTTCTTTTCCCATTACACTGGAGAGAAAAGCAGGACTTGATCTGGAGGAGAGGTTGGTTCCTGACATGGAGACCTGAGGAATAGAGACCCTTCCTCCTGTTCACAACTGCTGCACAAACACAATGAAAAACTCAATGCAAGTTGTGGTTCCTCTGAGCCACTTTGAGCAAATATAGATTAAAAACATCCCCACTGTGAAGTGCTTATGCTCACACCTTAGATAGTACACAATATGATGGCATTTGATTGCCCTGACAAACTGGATTGTATTTTCCCACTTCCAACCCCAATTTACCTTTTCACGGACATTTTGCTATGAATTGTTTTAACAAGTGTTCACAGAGGAGTGAAGGTGATCCTTAACTGTATTTTTCTAAGGACGTTAGGCATCACCATTGCAAGGACTGTTCTAACAATCATATTAATTTACTGGCTTTATATGAAAACCTTGATACTGATCTTATAAATAGTTCCTGTTAATGCATTTCGGGTGAAATGCTGCCAGGTTTTAGTGATGCAAATTAAGATGACTGTAAAATTGTTACTTAGCGATTTTGTTAAATGTAAATTTGCAGCGTTGGATAGTGTCATTCTGTTTCTTGCCGTATGTTCAAGCTAACAGGCAGAACCACGCTCATTTGTATAATGTTAATATCTTCTTGCTTAACTTTTATAACATTCTGCACAAATTAATGTAAGATCCTAATAATCGGGCCAGCTATTAAAGAATTCTGTGATGTGTTCCAAAATGAAGTGTGTAACGCCTATTGGGTTCACACAATAATTACAGCCTGACTGCCGTCTGCTCTTCTCATCACAGTGACACCTGCTAACAAATATGTTGCTAACTGTGTTTGCAGCATTACAAATAGGTAGACGCTTATTGGCTGCTACGGGGCGAGGGTACTTGGCCTGTGTGCTTACCAGTGGAAGGTGAATTAGCGAGTCTGCTTTGATGATCTGCTTTTCACAGTGTGAGACTGTATTTTGCACCCCAGAGTTCCCAGGTATGGTGTCACAGCACAGATACTTTTCTTTTCACCTCTCCCTTTTCCTGCTGTTACATTCTTTTGTGGTTGCAGCATTTTTCAGTTTATTGGCATTTCTGCTGAAAAAACATTTAAACAATTTGGGAAGCTGGGGGCCAAAACCTTCCTTTTATATACGTCTCTGTGTGTGAGTGTGTATGTATGTGTGAGGCAGAGAGAGCACGAGAGAGACAGAGAGAAAGAGATTTCTTCTTTACCATTGCAGATTTATGTCTACAGTATTTAGCTACGTGTGGATGATATGCAATAAAAATATTAGACGTAATTGCACACACTTTCTGGGAACATTCTAATGATCTAGAATGTTTTTCTGCAAATACTCTTAATAATGAAAAAGATAATTGTAAAAAAAAATGGTTAAATAAATTCATAACACATTAAAAACATGATGTCTACTGTCATACAAGGCATCTCTGGTCCTTACTCTGTGGTAAACAGGGTCTAAGTTTTATATTAGCATTTGAATGCTAAATTAGAGAAGTGAAGTATTCAGATACATTTTTATCCTCTAAGTTATTTGTTTATGGGAGTCTGGTTTAAATTCCAAATACAAAACCATAACCCAAAAGGTAATAGCATCTTCTTTAAGCACCAGATTCATGTTCCTTCAGTCAGTGATTAAACACCCTCGACAAGCATACTCAGTGAATAGCTCTTATACAGCCTTAGGACATAAGTTGACTTCCTTACTATTTCTGTTGGATTACTAGAAACAACAAACTTTTTAAAAATCAAACTTTTAGGTCTTCCAAAATGGATGACATATGAAAATTAAATGCACATTTGTAGATGGGATGGGAATGGGATGTTTTAGAAAGGGAAGGACTGCCTGTTATCAGAATGCAGACAAATTCTTGAGAATGATTGAAAGTTACTTCCAATCCTTTCAATTTTCTTATCAGCCCTTTTGAAAATGGGAAAGCTCAACTGAATACACAAGCTTAGACAAATTGAATATTCAGTAAGCTGCCAAGGTGTCCAAAATGGAAAGCTATGAAACCATGGTACATGGTTTTTCTGTGAAACGACAGTGTCCTTATAATGTAAGTTTAGTGATTTGGGCACAGAGTGGTCTGAGGAATCAGAGGAGATTTGAGTACCCCCCAAAAAATCTGGTCACCAAAAAAAAAAATCTGGTCACAAAAATCTGCAGCCTACTGATGTACATGGTTGTTTTCCCAACCCATAATGAATTGGAAAAAAGATATGAGAACAAAAAGATTGATTTATGAACAGTTTGAACTCCAAAGTAACTTTCAGTTTAGCTACGGAAGACCTTCAACATTTGTCTTGCTAATAACTAGAAACTTGAACTTTTGTAGTATGAAGACTTTTAAAGGGTAGTTCAAGTTATTTTGATGTAAGATGTTAAAGTTGTCCATCATACATTTCAGTTAAATTCTGAAATTTAGAGGGAAAATAAAAAAAAAGGGCTCTACACTCTGTCATTCTATAGTCAGTCCATGTCTCACCGGTTTGTGTGTTTTTGTTTGAAACACTGATTCTGAAGGATAAATTAATTCTGTTATTACACTTCTGCAGCCCACTGTTTTCAGAAGATGCTCTCCTGGTAAACAGGCTGATGAGTCAGGTGTCTCCAAACACTGAGGGCAATGAAGAAGATTGAACAGAATGGTGGTCATCATTTGGCCTAAAGATTGTCTATTAATTTGAACTATTTTAATTCCTTCTGTGGTTTCCAAATATTAATTTTTCCCATGCATATTTTATATTTAAAAAAAAAATTCAAGTCACTGTCACTGTGAAAAATGAACTGCCAAAGAGCACCAAACACTATAAAAGCAATTTACTTATTTTTTGCCTTTCAAATAAGAGTCATGTAAAAAGGCCAGAGGTGTGAGCAAGGTCTTCCACATATCTGGCTCTTATGAAAGGCCTTTTGCAGCTAGGATGTGAACAAGTCCTAGAGGCTCAGCTTTCTCATTAAACAGATGCAATAGGTCTTCTGACCCTCTGAGCTTTCCACCACTTTCTTCCATCCCACTTTTACTGAAGAGAGCATGTGTTTCTTCCATTTCCTGACATTTTCTTACATTATTTTATACCCTGTCCTATATCTAACCATGAAAAAGTGAAGCTGAAAAAATAAAAGGTAAAATATCTAAAATATTCCCAAGTCTAGTCCTACTCAGGACCAGTACTTGCTAAGAGTCAATCATCCTAATGTCCATAAGGTAAGGTGGGAATGACAGATGGCAGCATGCCTCACTAATTTCAGGCTTGCAGATAGACCGAGATGCTCAGCATCTCTTCTGGCTTGGACTGGACCAGGAACAACCACTCCCTCAGTTCCTATGTCCAGAAGTTTAGGAGGCTTCCAAGGAATTTGATATTAGTAGAGATTTACTCTCAATACCCAGAGATGCGCATACCCAGATGCGTAAAATCCCATGGATGTCGAAAAGGGTTGGTGTTGATCCTGATATGTATGCTGTATTTTATTGAGGAGTATTTTTCATCTGTTTGAACTATGTAAGTGAACTTTCTAAGATACTAAGTGACTTTCTTAAGGCACCTCGCTTTATGAATATTCTAATTTAGCCAGACTGATTTGTAATTTTTCCATTTTATTACTGAACGATTTAAGATCAAACACATCAAATGTGAAAACTAAAACCTAACTAAATAGTTTGAGATTTAGAAAATTCATGATGGATTTTTAAATCCAAGTGAACAATTGGTTTCTTAATCTTATAATTTGTTCTTGATTCATATGTTTTTTCCAAAGGAATTTTAAAAGGATTTAAATTTTGTAATATTCAAAGGACATAAATGTTCAGGATTTAAGTGATTTAAATTCACACTCAACAGGAGACCGAATGACACAGTGACTGTTGGTGGAGTGTGCAGTCTATCACCTCCATGGCACTGGGCCTATCCATCTTTCTAGGTGCTTATATATGTCTATAATAGTAGAATGTGTTAGTTCAAATCAAATATAGAACAGATTGTATTATGTAATGGCCAATTGGAGGTGTACGGCAGAAAAAATACATCAACACTTGCCAACAGTTTTCACGCACTAGAATGTGAGACAGCTCAGCTATTTCATATTGTAAGCATAGGTAAAGGGACAAAACTGGTATCAGATATCATGGTGGGGAACTGTTAGTAAGTGTTGGCTTGTTAATAGAAACAACTCTGAGGTATGACTTAGTGGTCCTAAACTTGGTGTCCACATCAAACAGCCTCCCTTCCCTCTTCTTCAGGGACAGTAATTGGCAAGCTCAGCAAAGACACCGAAGGCTGAATGAACATGGAGACTAAAACAAGTGGTCATCTTTGGAGGAGCCATAAGTAGATCAGGGTTGAGACACATTGAGAAGATAGCCTATGGAAAATTGCACTGCCTGCAACGTATGTGTAATTTGGATAAATTCAGGAGTTCTGTCCCATATGATGCCAATGCAGCTTCTTTTACAAGGCTGAAATCAATTTTAGAAGACAAAGATTCATTGCTATAAGTTACAGTAAAGCACCTGGTTAATACTATACAAACCATTTACATTTCTAAGCTACATAAATGCAGAGAGTGCCTTGAATACTTTTCCTTTATCTTAATTTTGACATATTGTAAATATTATCTTCTTCAGAATACAATATTCTTTCATAATTACGGATACAGCATTGTCTTTTTGATTAATAGTATGTTTGTCAAGAATGACTGTCCATGTGCTGCTACTCGATTATTTCACCTCAACTACTGTTGCTAGAATTACTTGGGTTTCACTGATTACTCTTTATACAATTGATTCTGATAAAATTAAGATAGGGTAAGTATTTCAGGATCAGATTTTAAAGGCTTGATATTGTAAGAGTTATATTAAGTAAGAGGAATTTTTTTTCTGAAGGGTCTTATAGGTGTAAGTTATAATTTAAAAAAACCATCAAATTTACTCAGGCAAATCTTTTTTTTTTTTTTTTTTTTTTTTTATCAAGAGTTTTGAAATGTTATTGTATCCAGAAAATTAAAAGGAATTTCCTCTATTCTATTGAGCCATTTAGCTGAATGTGTCTCTCGAACCTGTTACCCTAGTGCTTAGCATCATGATTTCACAATCTTGCAATTAAATCATGACCTTTCCCACACGACACAGTTGTTGTCTTTAATAATCTTTTTCTTTTTTTTTTTTAAAGACTCATGGCTCAAATGTCATCTCAAGTCTTATTTCCTATTCCTTGTCTGTAATTTGGCAAATAAGAATAGAACCTAGAAAAGGTTATCCATTATCAGTTGTATCCTTTAGCTCAGAAGCATCTTGCATTGGCAAGAAGCTGACAATTCACCAGATCTTTTCCACCTCTGACTTCTAAACTATATTAATGCTTAGCTCCTGTAAATCAACTGCAATAGAAAGCGTCTCTCTCTAATTAATGGCCTAGTTGTATGTCAGATACATTGCACTGTAAAAAATGCTGCATCTCATCATATTCTTTCTGAATCTGTGATTTTGTATGCTAAATAGTTTAGGAACACAAATACCTGACTCAGCTTTTTTTCCTAACCATGCATGAAGACTAAAGCACAGCTGTGTCAGAGGGATCTCCCAATAATCAGTACCATATAGTCACAACAATTTTTCTCCTTCCTTAGTCCTCTCAGGAAATTACACTGTCCTTTTTGGGAGCTTATTTCTTCCTGGTACTCAATCTACTATATTGACTGGGACCTGGCGGGATGGGGGAGAGAGGAGACTTTAGGAAAACCATGGCATCCCTCCAGTGCCTTCCTGACCAAAAGGTAAACAGAGTAAATAGCATCCCTTTGAAGTATCCATCCATTTTGGCTGTAATAATATGCCTATTCTAAAATTTGGTCTTTAACATGTTAAATACTGCATGATATTGAGTACTAAGCTAGTCATAAATAAATAAAGGTTAAAAGAGCACTAAAGGGGCAAAAGCAAGCAGTTAAAATGACAACTCAGCACACAACACCATAAACACCTCACACAAGTGAAATGCAGATCTGAACTCTTTGTGCACATTAGAATACACATTTTCCATATTTTAATTCTTCCTGCAAAGCTATTTTGCAGAAAAATAACCAGAACCAACAAAACCAGTAAAACAGAGCGTAGGATCCATATTGCTGAAGGTCACCACGAAGTGGTGTGCTGGTAGCACGACTTTATGCCATGAAAATTAAGAGTCATCTTTGTAATGCTCTTGGCCACATGATCTCACTACATACTTGTATGTATACCTCACCAATACATACCCCCGTCTTTTATGCCAGATGTATCTACCAGGGCTGTAAGTGCTTCTGTGTTTAACACAGGATGTAAAAGGCAAAGCAGTCTCAGTTTCCTTGTGGTATATCTATACAAGTGTTGGTTAAAGGGCTCTGCACGAGTGAAGAAGGAAAGGCAACATGGGATCTATCTACCCAAAAGCACCTATGAGAACTTTAATTATCATAAGAAAATGTCTCTTCCTCCAGCAGTGGTCCACTTGGGTCCCTCTGTAGGCAACTACCAATTACCTCACAAGAAGACAAGCAATAAAATGTTTGTCTAATTAACAGCTCGAGGGGACCTCATCTAGAAGTTCTTTTCCTGAAGCAATGTCTGGTGAGCGTACAAACTGAACTCTTACATAGTGACCCTGCACAGCACAGAAGTAGGGATTCCCCTAAAACAAGCTACAGATGTTGCCTCAGCCTCAGTAAAGTGAGCCTTAATTGAGAGGGGAGGGACAGTTTGTTCATTGCATATGAGACCCTCAAACAATTTGAAACCCCTTTGAGAGCCTCTGGGAAGAAAAAAAATCCCCCTGGATTTATTACCAAAAGCTACAAAAAGCCTGTGAGATTTTCAAAATGGCTTTGTTCTAGAAAGATGAAAGGACATAGCTCTAAGAACATCAAGTGTATGAAGTTTAGTCTCTGTGGGAGAGTCATGAAGCTTGGGAAAAATACTGGTAAATGTATAAATTTATTTGAATAAAAACCTGAAACAATTTTAAAAACAACAACAAAAAAATCTGGACCATAGGGAATAAGCTGATGAGGGACCTACCAAAGTCTGCATTTTGCGCGTTCTGTGTGATTAACTGATAGCTACTGCAAGTATGGCTTTTTTGAGAGGTGATGAAATGATAAATTCAGAAAGAGGAAAAACACCACAATATTAAATTCCCTATAGAACAGATAAAAATATGTCACTTTTTAAAAATAAATCTGAATATGGTGAAGTGCTAAGATTCTTAAGCTGTAGAAATTTTGCAGACAGAAGAGAATATACAAACTAGTAGAGCTGATGCTGATCTTAGTATGTGCCATAGAATTTACTGAGGAGCATTTCTCCAGTCTTTCAGCATTAGTCCTACCTTCTATATTTGAATATGTGGTATATGTATGATTTATAATCTAACTTGTCAGTATTTTATGGAATCAGGGTGGTACAGGGAACAAGGACAAAAAAAAATTTGGTTCCATTCTCAGGTCTGCAAAGTAGCTTTGGAAAAGTTACTTTAATGTTCTATACTTTGGTCTCCAAATGTATAAAAGGAAGATTAATAATAATAATAATAATAATAATAATAATAATAATCTTTCTGTATAAAATATTTCAAGATGTCCAAATAAAAGGGGCAATATCAAAGCATGGCATTATTATTCTTCTTATTATTAATTGTACTGATTGAGACATTTCAGAGAAAATAGTTATTTAACAGAAAAAAAATTAAAAATGGAGAACAAAAGATCAGAAGATTGAATGCACCTCTGAAAAGACAGGAAGAAAAAGCACTTCCTTTGTACACAAATCCTGTAGACATCTTTTTGTCCTGGATCAAAGTCTCTTGAACTGCGCATTAATAGCAGGCCCTTAGTGAATGTGATTCTGTGCTACTAGGTTTTGAGATGGGGGTCTGGGAATAAGGCCAAATTCGTGTCTCTAGAGTAATATTTTTTTCTAGAAATCTCTCAGAACCTTGTGGAGAGAATCACTTCTAGGAAGAAATCTTGAGGTATGAGTTCTCCTTCTACGCATAAGCTGTACTTTATATTTCCAAACTCTTATATTTAGCCCAAGATGAAGGGATAGAAATATGGGTAGTTTCAGCACACTAGTTCTGCCAAAAACCTAAAGGTCAATTTTGATTAGCTAGTACAGTTCATTTAAAAGGCTCTAGTCTAGTTCTGTCTGAGCACAGATGCCAGATAACACCACAGCAGCTCTCACGGTAGATGGATGCAGAGTAGAAGGCAGTTATGAACCAGTAGCAAGCCATCACTTCAGCATTAGAGACACCTCCTTTGGTATTTCCATCGGAAATCAACTTTAGATATCATGCTTTCTTTTTTTCGGTATTCACAGACACAGCTGACACATGGGCAAAGCAGATTTTAAAGTCTGGAGCTCAAGTGTCAGTCCTGAGACCTGAGTCTCAGCACTCATTTGAGACTCAAAGGCTGAATTGTTTATTCCCTTGAAGGGTTATTGCACATTTTCTCTGCTTTTGTCAGTAGGCTCCGCAATGACTTGTAACAGCAACAAAAACTGTGTGGAACAGAGCAGTTCCTGGGTGGATAGAGCTGATGAAAGTTTCTGAGTTCTTGTGACTGCAGCCTGTATACCTACAGAGGAATTTTGTCAGAAATGTGCTTACACTCTAATTCTTTTTAACTTGTCTTTCTACAGAAGCAAGACTTAAGTATTTGTGTCTGACAGTCTGTAGACATATATCTATCTGACCAGACAGGTTTTAAAGGAAATTTGCAGCTGGTTGGCAGTTTTAGCACTTGTAAGATTCCTAAAAAAGTTCATGAAAATAGACTGCTAGGTATGGGGAGACCTTCCTGTGTCAACCTGAGGGAAAAAAATTAGAGGCAATGAAATCCTTGTCAAAACAGAGACCCTGCCCAGGAGGAGAAGCACTGTGATGCCCCAGTGGCATGAAGAGCATCAATCACAGCTCCTCCATGACAAGGCACTGGGAGATCTGACGATAGCTCATGAATCTGTGAGAAGCCAAGCTTCACTGGTGCCACTTTTCCTGGACCTACTAACGTGCAGTAAAATAGCAGTAGAGTTCTAAACTCCAGAATTTCTTGTCCCATTGAGGAAGCAGAGAGAATAAATTGAGGGGTGACGTGGCAGCTGTAACACACAAAAATGCAGAAAAAATACCCAGGAGCAGATCTGACACAACTATCTTGATTAATGTTTGTTTACAAATGAAGATTTATATTCCTTGTTTATTTCCAGAACTTGAAGTGAAATACTGACCACTGTGAAGCTGGTGACAGATCTCCCATAACCAGGATTTCATTCTGTGGGGTTTTTTTTGTTTGTTTTTTTTTGTTTTTTTTTTTTTCTGTAGATTCACCTGTGATTTGTGTTATGTTAATAGCAAGGGGAAGTTAAAATGCTCTGAATCAGGAAAAAATATTTTACAGAGCTAGGTAATTTGAGAAACATCTTTCATGTGTTAAGGTTTGAGCTTCTCCCAGTAATAACAAGAACTTGATCAAGCATGACCACTCCCTAGCTATCTATAGATTTGTACTACACAACCTTAGAAATGTCATTGGCACACTTCACAGTATAATCAATACATTCTTTTTAACCTTTGCGCAAGAAGGTTGGGATACAGACGAAGATTGATAAAAACACTCTCCCGCAGTGTGAAAGGGCCAAAATTAGAGAAAAAACAGAAATGGGAGATTTTGTTAGTGTAATGCCCAGACTGAAAAGTGCTGTGCTCGTTCCCAGAAGCTGAGAGTTTAAGCATGAGTTTAAGTCCAACCCAAACTTCCACAGTGAATAATCCACATGCCCTCTCTCTGGTCCCAAATTCCTCCCCCTTCTTGGAGGCATCACTGCCTTGCCACCCTCTTCTACTTAATTTTTCTTTTTGTGCTCTCTGTCAGCTTTCTTAAGATCTGAAGAGATTCCTTCAATGTTTTTATGAGATGTAATATCTGGGAGAGGATTGCTGCTCCTGTCCTGCCTCTAGAGCCCTCTGGCATAATGGGAAATGTTGCCTGTGGTGGAATATATGACACTAGAATTTCTGCTGTAGCTACTCTGCCGAGATGAGAGCAGGAAGCTCTGCAGAGTTCCTGGAGCTTTTACCTAGAGAGTTCCCAGAGGTTTTCTAGCAGCTGACCAACAGGCAAAAGAAACATTACAATCTCTTCAACATGATTTTTTTGTAATGAATCTGAGAACAGCTGAAGTGCTTAGCAAGCATTTTTCTTCTCCCGCTGTCTTATTAGAGGGCAAGGATTTCTTGACTGTTGACCCTGTCCCCCATCAAAAAAAAAATCTGCTGTGCCAAAGGAAATGTGCAAGTGACTGTGATGGGACCTTGTAATGACATTACAGGGTTGTGTCTTGAATATTGGCATTGAATACTTACAGCACATACTGAGTGAGCCCAAAAAGGAACCTGATCCTGTCCAGCTGTAAAGACAGGGTCTCATCCCTACTAATGCTTTTAAGTACTTCTCAGCTTATTTCTTATGTCATTAGAAACAGATTTCACCATGTCTTGGTCATCTTATTCTGCAGTTTCACTCTCTGGTAAAGTTCACTGCTGTATCATCTTTTTCTTTTTATTATTATATTGTCTTTCTCGGGTTCCCATATCACATGTCCCACAGGAGGAAATATAAATATTTAAAAATAGAGATTAGTAAGATAAAAACTGCACATTTTTTGGAATGAGGACTGAAACGTGTATTGTTGCTTAGCCCTAAAATAACTCTCTTTCACAAGCAAACTAGCTCTGCTGCAGTAGATATTTTATTATCATAAGCTATTTGATGCAATTAATAGTAGGTCACATTCGTAGATGTATATCAATTGCAGTGATAAAATATCTATTTTGGTCATTTATGTACAAGTTAGTCTACACAAGGCAGTTGACAATTGTTTCCAAGGAAACTTCCTGTAAAGCAAAGTATCATTTGGAGGAACAAGGGTAGTACCGAAGTAAATGAACTGGAATCCTTGAAATCTTGCCTTTTGCCTGCTGACCAATGTCTGGTAGAAACAAGAGGCAACAAAACCTGAACTGAATCTGTTTTTCTTGTTCATTGTGGTTGTACTCACTGTTTTTAACATTTTTTATTAAAAATGAGATTGTAAACTCTTTCATGTCATGTTGAAAGGAAGTTGTACGGTTTTGCACTATGCCTTTTGTAGAAGTTAATTTTCTAAGTGGTCTATAGCCAAATGAAGTGAGCTTCTTATTACTTATTATTTGCTCTTCATAGGTCCCATTATGTTACAGTTTGTAAGTGAAGGAAGGACGAGAGGTAAGGGGACTTGTCTGCAAATCAGGACCTCAGGAGGAAATATTTTAAATAATTAATGACTCAGTAGCAACTCACTTGCTTACTACTGTGCTATGAAGTACCAGAGAAATATTTGGCAACTGCGAAGGAAACAATAGAAGCTAAAAAAATAATTCTTGGTTTGAGACATTGCTCACAAGAGCAAAAAAAATAATGCATCAAGATTTCAGATTGTACTTGGAAAGACCAAAAAAAATGAAGCGCTCTAAAAAACCTGCAGGTGTGTGCCTACAGAAATGGACAAGTTAGCTGTGTAACTGGACTTCTACTGAGGTACACCTTCAATTGTCTTCTTTTAAGTGTTTAAAAGAGATCTGCATGATTCTGTGTTGAAATGACATTTACATGTTAATTTATAAATCATACAGATTGTGTATATTTTGACAGATGAGTGTTTTGTTATGACTATATTTAATGTTATATTATTAGATAACCAAACTTCATGGAGCATGTGTGTGATTTCCTTGTGCATGTATGCATACAAATATATGTATGTCTGTATATGGATAAGCATACATGTATATACTGTTGATGGAAAATTCATCATCTGCATGTAATTTTATTTTTTTAAAAAGTAAAGTAATTGTTCATCTGTCAACTATAAGACAGAAAACAAAAAAGGGAATATTTTCAAGTGCTTCTGAAAATAAGTATTTGAAAGCCTCTATGTAAGTTTAAGCAGTCAGAGTGCTCTGAGACACAATATGTTCAGAAAGTTTGTTGTGGTTATAAAACATTATAATTAGTCATGAGAAAGAATGCAAGTAGAGGCAAAAGCCTTTGATACATATTGAAGGTAAACAAAGAAGGTCAGGAAATGTATTGTTCATCCAGGAAAGAAACAAATATATTCAAATACAAATCCTGCATTTAAATGAGATAATGATATAGGGAGATTTTTTTCCCCTCACTCTTTCATTTTATAGATATATATACATCATATAAGTGCATATATGTGCCTATATATATGAACACATATGTACATGGGTATGTCCTCTAGCTTGCGATGCAAGAGAGTTGAATACAGGAAGGATTCAGAGCCATTTATATTTTCATCCTAGCATTTTATAAAATTTGCTGTTTCTTTTTCCATTGCACAGTGTTTTGCACATCAGGTAAAATTTCAGAAGAAATTAATGGAAGAGCTGCTAGTGACTAAAATGGAATCAGTATTTCACCTCTGCATGACATGGTTTGCTTCCTTCCAGCTAGCATTAAATAACAAGCAACAAATAAAGACACATTGCAGTGGAACCAACCACAATTGTTTCTTCAGTCTATGCACTTGACAAATACCCTAAAAGAAGATGTATAAGGATTCTTTTATACTAAATTTAGTATAGGAAATCTTTAATAACTAGAACTGACTATAATTTCCTCCTTCAGACTGTTCTGCTTCAATGTTTCATAAATCCTTGTATTGATTAGCTTTACATGGAACGTTGTACAGCCCTAAACACAAGAAATTAAACTGAGTGGCAGGTGAATTTTAGTGCAGTCCTTCCAGCCTACACAGCAAAACAGCAAAGCAAAAAATGAAACTCACAAAGTATAAAACTAAATACATACAAAAGAATATTAATGCCAGTAAATTAATCAGCTGTTGAAGTTATTTTTTTCTTGCTGAGTTTCTAGAACCAAAAGTCTAACAGAGGAAAAAGCACTTTATACATATTTGTAGCACATACTAACACTTGATTATAAGAATTTAGTGAGTATAATAAGATGTACAAATAAAATTCATTAGTAGAGAACATGAAAGAATGAAAAGTAAACTAGGGAAGCTACTTGACTGACAACTGAGATAGATAATTTCTGTGGAAATCTTCTCCATGGAGTTTTTTTCTAGTTAGAAAGATGGAATGGAATGGAATGGAATGGAATGGAATGGAATGGAATGGAATGGAATGGAATGGAATGGAATGGAATGGAATGGAATGGAATTGAATAGAATAGAATAGAATAGAATAGAATAGAATAGAATAGAATAGAATAGAATAGAATAGAATAGAATAGAATAGAATAGAATAGTTCAGTTGGAAGGGACCTACAACACTTGTCTAGTCCAGCTGCAAGATCCATTAAGTTTGTTTCCTGTAACTTCCTCCAGTTCAGTCCTTGAGCTTGATTACTTGTGCTGAGCACTATAAGGCTTTAAATTACACTGTCAGAGCCCTATTTCCCCCTCTTTTTGGACATAGAGTTCCATGAATTCTAAATTTTATATACTCTAAAAACATTTGTACTTGGTTTTAGTTGTATGAGTAGTGTCAAATTGATGAATTACTCCACTGGGACCCTTTTTTAGCTGAAAATGTATGACAATATTTTGCAGGAAATCAAATTATTTGAGAGAACAGGCCTTTCTTCTGCATCCTGAAAAGGACTGACACTAACATGTCATGGGAGGATCTTGAATGGTGCCATCGTCAAGTGCTTTTAAATGCTTTTCAACTAAATACAGTTTTAAACTGAAATCAACAACACAATGAAAACAAACTGCTGTACAGTTATACAAATACACTGTATTTGCAAAAACCTTTTTTTCCGAAGAAGTGTCTGGCTGATGCTTTTTGGCTCAACATGCCCAGAAGAAAAGGGCAAGGGAAGGGATCAGCGGGAACACAGATGAATGTTCATTTATTCTTCACACAGTGGCCTGCTGACACTTTTCCTGCACAAACACTGAGCACTGTCCCTCTCCTGCTCTGCTCTTTGCTCTCCTGGAGCCATGGGCAGTGTTCAGGGCAACACTTGGGCTTCCTGGTTTGTTCCCCAAGGAGTGGCAGCAAGCCTTCATTGACTATGAGAGCCTCCTCTTTGTGGTCATGAAGGTCAGTAAAAACGTTATCAGTTTATGGCTTTAGAATTTACTGAGGAAAAGCATTCTGGGCCTGGTTCTCCTTAGTCTGAAAGCTTCTGTTGGCTAATTGACAGTGAAAATAACCGTGGAGTTGGTATCGAATAAAGTTATGTACATTTAACAAATATTTTATGGTATTAAAATAAGATCAAGTGGCCTCTTGGTTTTTGTGGCAGGCCATTCTAGCAGTTCAATTTCTCAGTCAAAATTAGTGCTATATTAGCTGGGAAAAGGACAAAGTTTACATAATTATACCTGATTTTTTACCAACTCACAAGTAAAAAGGAGTCAACCTAAGCATTGAGAAAAGTTAGAGAAGCCTCCATCCCTGTTTTACTGTCTAATCTAGCAATTCATGTAGCCAAGGAACTGAACAGATTTTTCCTCAGTTTGATATTATATTTTTTCAACAAACTAGAGTGTGCCACAACGTCCTGATGGTAACTGCCTACTGAAATGCTGTTCTGTTTCTGTCTTTTCTGTTTCAGGGCTTGAATGTGCAATGTGGTTAAAAACTGACTCAAAGTTTTGGCTTTGGGGAGATTAAATTCATTTTTGGCACAGAACAATTCTATAATGAATGAGGAAAGAAAGGACAAGAAAGTATTTCAAGCTTTAAAATGAATTTTTGAAAATTTTGAACTTTCCAAAAGAGAAAACTTTGAAAATTTTGATCAAGAATAACAGTGAATGTTGTTTTCAGATTTTTACCGCTCTAAGTCTGGCTATCTGCAAAAGTGAAAGTAAAAAAAAAAAAAGTGTTAACATTAAAAAAAAACCCAACCAAATTCTGTTTATGATGAGAAGGATTATTCAGAATAATGTTTTCAGCAGGGAAAAACAAAAAAAGAGCCACCAGCATAAAGCAGAGTTTTTGTCTTAATGGATTTATTTTGTTATACAGTTGAAATACTATTAAAAAGTTAACTTTATGTTTGAGAGTATAAATCGCATATAAAGAAGATTTTTAGTAGCTAGCAAGTGAACCTATCTGTTGGCTACATTGGTGCAAGTACATTAATTCTGCTTCTTGTATGCTGGGGACTCTTGCAAGCTTGTTTGTTACACAAACATCCATATAACAGAGAAAAGAGTAGAAGAAAGGTCTGTAAACTTTATAAAGGTTGCAAAGTCAAGTACACAAATGTAAAGTAACATTTAGGACCTGTATTGGGTTTCCCCCTAGAGACATTAACATTACAATATATGTACAATGAGCATTTCACACTGGTGGAAAAATAACATTAATGTTAAACCAGGTGGCACTTGATGCCAGACTTGTGTCAGCTCTAAGAACTGAAAATTTTTGACAATTTATTTCCCCAAAGTTTGTTAAAAATTTGGTTTGACAGAAAGACTTTAAACTTAACCACCATTTTCACTGTGGTGCTGTTTATTTCCCAGTTCTAGGAAACCTTAAACTGGATTTACTGTCTCATCAAACACTGGCCATCAGCCCTCTATCCATGTCTTCTGTTACAATCTTCCATTAGAGAAAAAGATAATATTATTTTTCCCTGGGATCCCTTCCTCCTTCAAGGTGCAGTGTGGATCATCACCGTGTAATAAACAACTCTCTATTGAGCTATCTGGTACCTCCTCATTGGTTTTTTTGGCTTTGTGCCTTATTTACCACTCACTTCAAAACCTCTGCTCTGAAGATAAAAAATACTAATTTCCTTCTGTCTTTTTACTTTACAGTGTGAATGCTTCTCAGATATACATTAAATTTGTTTTCATTATATCCTTAGCGTGTGAGGGGTTTGATTATTATTCATTTTGTCTAGGTGGAGAACTGGGGTACAGGGAGATGAAGGTCCAGTTGTTCCATTAACACTGTGTTCCCAGCTAGCAGTGTTTAGGATCTGTGTTTGTTTCCCTCCATCCTTCACCCCCTCAGGTGGTATTCCCTGGCTTCACACATCTCCTTCACCTCCCTCTGAGACATTGTTTTTCAGAGCAGTTGGAGCCTCCCCTAAAGGGTCGCGTGTCCAAAGTTCAGCTTAAGTGACTTGACCAACACCTTGGAGGAATCCTGGGTTAGAGGCTTGGATAGAATTAGGTCTCCTGGTCAGCATTTTTTGCCATAATTCATGCCTTATCCTTTCTTTTTCTTGCTGTCTCTACTTCAACCTACATATCTTTACACCAACCAAAACAGGATGTCTAAGGAGAGCAACCACCTTCATTACTTAGCTCTGATTCATTCCTGCTGCAGGTGCATCCCATGCCTCCAATGACACAGGAGAAAAAATAAGAAGCAATCAGATAATTAAAGACCGTATCACAGTGCAGGTACAATGGAGCATGCATGTGTGCATTAAGGTTTCCCAGACAGCACAAATTCCAGCATTTCTTACCTTTTGAGTGATTCAGTTTGTAACCTTGATAATCAGGGCTGATCAGCACATTTTGTGAAAATGCTGTTCTGCTGAAAGTGAAAACAATCTGCATGGATGTGAGGATTTTAACCAATAGACTGCTGCTAAACAGACTGCTTGGGTCCTGCTAATCCACTCACCTGGTTATAAGATAAACTCAGGACTCTTGCACAGGTCTTTGAAGTCCTGGCTCCAAGATTGACTCCTCAGGCATGTAACAGCACCCCAAAAGTTATGAAATGTAGCTAGGAAGAAAGGAAAAGGTACAGTTTTACTGGGTTCAATAAAGTTTACATGTACTTGCTTAATTTCCCAAGCTATGTTGCTGCTTTTTTGTTTTGTTGCTTAGGTGTAAACTGAATCCAGCTCCCCTTTCAGCCTATAGCAAAAGGTCCCATTGCTTGGGATTGGCCTGATGTTAGGAGAGCTGGAAAATGACCCACCACTCAGCCCTTTGCTTTGTGAGCTGAAGGACTGCCACTGCTTGTGGCCTGGGACACCAGGGCAGTGGTCCTAGAAGTGGTCAAGTCACAGTAGCAGCAATTTTCAGAGCTCTGTACTTACCAAGGGTAGAGGAGCAACAACAATCAGAAAACCTTTTGCATTTCAGCCTTAGAAGAGTACAGGCTTTTGTGGGCTTAGCCTCTCCTCAACCTCAAGGGCTTTTCTTGTTCCCATCTCACCATGTTTTGCTTCTCGTCTCTTTGTCTGCCCCATAATCCCAGTTTAACTAGTCTTGGTTACTGCTCTCTAAGTGTCCCATTCCTTTCCTAATCTCCTGCCCTCACAAGTCTTTACCTCATCTCTCCTGTCTTTCCTCAATCTCCTCTTTCTTTCTTCCTGTGCCTTTGTAGAGTAGAATGGCACCTCTCCCTCCTCTGACTGCAATTCCAGTAGCAGTCTCTTTCTCTCTTTGTTGTCTCCATCTTCTGCCATCAACTAAATGGTTTGAAATCTCCTGTGTGGTCTGCACTCTAACTAATGGGGAAGCTTGAGAGAGAAGCTCCCAGCCTTGCCCCTCGGCCCTCTGGAGAACCTCCCCAGAAAGTTGCTTCCACAGGTGGTCAGGGGCAGTACCGGCAGTGTGGCATCCCAGCTACTAATCCTAGTGACTCTCTATTACACGTGTAATTCCTTTTTTTAAAGAACAGATTGATACCTTAGAAAATTTGGGTTTGTATTCACAGGGGCTGGAAAAGACACATCCTTTTTTACAAAGACTACTGTCCTTGTCTTTAAGAGAAATGCAGTTCCAAAGAAGAATTTTCTATGTTTAGTATATGATTAAACTTAGTGTGAATAACTAAAGAAATCCATGCAAGTGAGTAATGAGAGAGCAAACTAGAGTTCAGATGAAATACTCCGATTTGCAAAAAATAGAGCCAGGTGGGAGTGTGAGAAAACCCTGTGTTGACTACAAGTAGGAAGCAGAGCAAGCTGCTATTATCTGTGGCAGTCAGTTATTCCAAATGAAAACTGAGAAAACTTACCCCTCCTGAAAACAACTGTTCTCAGCACCACCACACATAAATCCTGACATCCTCTCTTTCTCAGGAGCTTTTAAAAAATGTTTTCCACCAAACCTCCCATAGTAGTAGAGCTATTACCAATGCTAGGCTACTTATGGCTGTAAAAGATTCATGAGGGATTTTTTTACAGCAGGCCTTGTGACTCTGAAAAATCCACCCAACTCTTCTGTGCTTCATTATTGAGGGATATGCATTCACTTCACACCAGCCCAAGCACTAATCATAAATAAAGTGCAACAAGAACTGCAAGGAAATACACAAAGTTACATTTCAAAATGTTATGCATAGTAATATGAAAGATATGATAAAATGAGACAATAAGTGTGCACAGCTTTAATAAACTTAAAGTCTAATTGATGTATAATCATTGCCTTACATTCAAAGGTTTTTTTTGATATTGCATATTAAGTTAAATTTTTACTGGCATTCTCTTTTTAAAGGTTTCATAACCATCTCAGTTGTTCACATCTGATATAAGGTACATCTGTACTGCTAGTAAAATAACTAAGGTTTTAGATTTATTGTTTTAAATAGTTTCATGTCATGGATGTCTCCTCCATAAAGTGCTTTTATAATGTCTTTTCTGCCTTGGTACTTAGACTGTAAATTACAAGCCATACAGTTTCTTCACCTCTCCCCCTAATGCTTTGAAATAACTGGGTTTAGTGTAAAGCTTTGCCTTCTGGATCTGGGTGTTTTCTCCATCTCACACTTTGCTTTCCCATCTTCCTAGCTGCCAGTATTTCTAAGCTTCTATATACGTGATAGTTTTATACAACTAAGCTAAACAGCATCAGTGGCCTTCTACCTTCTTATGTTCATCCCTGTCATCGTGTACACCATTCACAGCTTCAAAGGTTTCCCCAGGGGTCCTAGCACAGTAGAAAATCCTGATTATAAGTGACATTTGAGTGGATTTTTAGAATTAGTGTATTAACAATTATACCCAACCTTAGGCTCTTTATTAACAGTATCAAGACTGGAGTCTAGTGCAGAATTCAATGCATCTGTATCAACTTTTCATGAAAGCAATTTCCAGTGTATGCATTGATCTTAACAGTGATCTAAGGATGGGAAAAGAGCTTGGTACAATCTTTTTGCTAAATAAAGTGGGGATTTTTTTATTTTTCTGAAGGGTGAAACATTGCTGGAGTCAGTGAGGCTTGCATCATTTGAGGTAAACACCTTATTTGCCCTACACATTTCCATTTGCAATATAGAAGGCTGTCTGGCAAATATTATTCAGATTTTTTCTTTAAGAGGTCCTTTGAAATAAGTCTTTGAAAATCACTTACAAATCAACTTGCACCCTAAAAACATTTACAAAATTATCTCTGTATATGCACACATGATATGAAGCTGTAGAATGTAATAGTTATGGGACAGACAGCAATTATAGATGCTCATGGCTTCATCAGCATAGATGTAACTCCATAGATAATATTACCAGGAGTTAGCAATACACTAAGACCCTTTCATCTGCCGTGACGTCTCAGCAATTTCCCTTACTGTTCTAACCCATGTTAAGACTGAAGTCTAGCAGCCTATGTGATTATGTATGAACCTCAACATTTTGGTGTCAGAAGATTTTTGTTTGTTTGTTTGTATGCCTGTATGCCAATTAGTTACAATCAAGTGGGTCTTTTCCTGAACTTGGATTAGAAACTCTTAACTGGGGTCTAAACGTAAGATGGACTTACCTGCCTCTATCAGTGTTTTATTGGTACTCCTGCTATCATATGCAACAGAGAACAAATTTAAAAGTAATGTGTCTATTGAAAACACCTATGACTACAAGTGACAATTGCAGTGATTTCAGATATTGATTAATCTACTAAAAAATTAAAAACTAGTTTAACGTTTTCTTTCTGCCTAAGAAACACATTTATTTTTAAGGGCCTGCAGAAGAAAAAAAATAGAGAAGTCAAGTATCAGGACAAGGTGATTACTTAACATCTGTGACCAAGGAAAAGGCTCAAGGAGAAAAATCATCCAACATCTGCACTGTCGGTAAAATACTTGTAAAAAACACAAGTGAAGTGTGATTAATCACCATGGAGGTATGATTGAGTCAATTGACTGTTACTTTTTCTTGATGATTAATCAGCTACAAAAATTATAATTGTCCCACTTGTAGTGGCAGCATGCTGTGCCTGATGACATCATTTGGGCTACAGATACTCAATGAGTGGTTTTCAAAAGAATATGCAGATGAACCAGGAAGGGTGGGTGAGCTAAAACTACATTTTGAAGAGCATCTCTGGCTTTAGTAACCCAGACTTGAAATTGTTTTATCAGCTCACTGAATGGACAAATGCTCTGTTGTCTGATGAATATCATAATCAGATTAAGCTAAAATCAGAAGAATGAATTTTGTCATTTAGAATTATTAAATAATATTTACCTTAGAGAAGCATTTGGAGGCAGAGAACAAAACCAAAATTATTTTAATGGTGTTAGATAAATGAATGGTACACCCTCAGCATACTGTGTGTAGTGCATCTCAGAAAATAAAGAGCTTCCAAAATGGCAATGAAATGTTGAGACGAATGAATGTATGTTAAGAAAAAAACACTGAAATTTCTTGCTTTAGAGTAGGGGTGAATAGCAGGAAATGGTAAGAGCATTAAAGATAACAAATATATAATGGGGAAAAAAGGAAGCTATCTATTTATTCTTTCTAAGAGTCAAAAACATGGGGTCAATGAAGAAGAAAGAAAATTCAAATGCAACAGAAGAGATTTAAAAACACTCAGACTGACCCAACTTAATTAATTGCAATTTGTTTTTTGTGACTATGTTTAAACTGTATGATCTAAGAGTCCATGTTATGTTGGGAATTAGACATTCTCCATCTTCCCCCATTTCTAGTCAGGACTTGGTTCCCAGGAGAAAGAAACTTGGCCACATTGCCCAAAAGCGAACTGCAAGCCTGTCTGGGTCAGCCCTCAATCTGGATAATGATCAGAGAAGTGGGACTGTGCTGTGCAATCTAGACATAGCCTTGAGATCAAGAATGTAATACAAATATTATGAGGATAGTGACAGCTCCTGTAATTATAACAAAACCCCTGTACTTTTAAAAGTATATAGGCAGTCATGCTTTAGGGCATAAACCAGCCACTTACGAAGGGTTTAAGTAGCAACTGCCTTTACAGGCAGGTGTTTGTACAGTTTTTTCTGACAAGGTTTCTCGCACCTTCCTCTAAAGCAGCCAGGATTTGGCATCTGTCAGAGACAGGGGACCACGTTAGATGGATCGCTGATCTAATCCAGTGTGGCAGCTCCCATGTTCCTACGAAGAGTGTGCAAGCCTCATAACAGATATTGGTTTTGCATGGAAGCCTGAAAATGTCATCAGACTGTTGAGTGGGTAAAGTGCACATTTTATAAACATACAACCCTCAAGGCTCCTAGGGAAAGATTGTTACTTTGGGACCTTGGATAATCTGAAAGAGATGATGTACTAAGATCTGACACAATAACCCAAATGATGAATTATTCCAGGCAATTTTACCCCATCAAGCTAAATTCAAATATACTAATGGACTGTGCAAAGGACTGTGCACTGCAGAAACCTCAACCTCTGTTCCCTCACTGTTATTTTAAATGTCTCTGTGCCTACAAAGTAATAGTTACTTGCAGAGTACAAAATCCTGCTTTAAATCTAAAGTTCAAAGTCTTATTTAGGAAGAGAGATTTTTTAATGGAAAAATTCTTTAAAATCCTCAGAGATAACATCCTTGGAGGAATATCATCTTTTACACTCATTTAAAATAGATTTCAGACTTCTTTCCAGTCTGTTCTGAGCACGCAATACCTTTCTGAGCTGTACGTATAACCTCACTAATGATCTGTAATGAAGTGCTTCTTTTTGCACATCCAGCATTTTTGCTCTAAAGATCAAGAAAATAGCACAATTTTGCCAGCACTATTCCCCTTTTAGCACACTGGTTTTGCTTTTGAACTATAGCACTAACAGCAAAACCACAAAGTATAATCCTGTATCTCCTCTTTAGGTTGTCAGTATGTGCAGTCTTACAACCACTGATCCAAAAGTTTGGTTCTGTTTTATTCCTCAACTGTTAACCTTTATTAAAGTACATTTTTTAACAGACACAGAAGAAGGAGATTTTATTTATAGTGTTATATTTGCAGGAGATGGTCTTGGTTACTTCTTGTATTGAGATAAGAAAGGGAAACATGGGAACTCTAGTCTCTTGAATTTTTCCTAGGTACCTACTAATTGTTAATTATTAGAGACTAACTAAGTCACTGAAGTGAGTCGTTTGGCTGGTGTCTCAAATGCTGTCATTTACTACTACACAAATCAGCCTAGTGATAGAGTGTCTTTAAATTAGGTTACAACCATGCAGTTATTGGACAGGGAGTAATTGATAAAACCATTAGTAACACTTGTAGAGATAACAGCTAGCAAAATCATGCAACCATAATTATTCCTAATGGATACATGCTATAAATTGTGGCAAGAAAAAAATCTTGCATTATCTTTCAATCAAATTTGACAGTCCTGGTAGATTACTGTAGACTAAATGTTCATGTATGAAAAAAAAAATGACCTATCAGAATATATTTGCTTTTTCCCCCCTTCTCCTTTCCCACCAAATTATGTGAGGTGTGGGTTGTTTTTTTTTTTGTTTGTTTTTTTTTTTTTTTGTAATTTCTTTCTGCAGTGGCTTTCAGGCTAACGAAAATATAGTCCTTCTGATTAGTTGCCTTTACCACAGTGTTTTATATTTTCAGTCAGACACAAGGCACGTCAAGACTTTTTGTAATGTGACAACATGAAAAGAATTACCAGTTTGAATAAATCATTCCAGGTTGCATTACATTTTTCCAACAGCAAAATGTATTCTTTAATAATACATAAAGTTTTATCTGTATTCTGGTGTTAACATTTGTTTCACTGAACAAAGGCTCCTATTCTCATTGTCCTTATCCACCCCCTTCTGACTTTTCTCCCATCAAAAAAATCACTGGTTGTTTCAGTGAATATTCCCCCCTTTCTCCGTGAGTGACAAAGACCAGAAACTGCCACTATTGACTAGAAGATCAGATTTATAGATCAGAAGTATAGCTTTATTATATCTTTCCCCCCTCCCTCATATGCAAGTTGACACTTCTCAATCACACACATGGAGGCTTTAAGAGGAAATGGGTGAATCAGCAGAAAAAGAAAAAGCTAATTACATATGGAAAATTGTAATATAATAATAAACCAGAAGAGACAGAGTATAAATTGCTGGAGTTCTGTAGCACTTTTAAAAATACTTTGCTCCTGTGACTATTATTGCAAACTTCAAAAGTCACAAAGAGTTTGTACAGTAATTCTTTTGTCCCAGGGTACCTCGCATACTTTGATTTGCACATTTGTGAATATATTAAGACTTTAATCCCTTAACAGGAAAAGTAACTCAGGAGTACAGCTTAGTTTGAGAGTATTCAGAGTATTTAGAGACTTCAGCTCCCAGGTCCTTGGCTCAGTATCTGTACCCAGTATCATCACCAATATGATGCTTTATCTTTGCGGCTGACGGAAAAAAGTCCTTGTAAGGAAAAAAGTACTATCACAAATAGCATATATGGATGCCCTTTTGCCATCCAAGGGAGAGGGAGCTACCAACGCTGAACTCCCTTTGCCCGCAGGAGAGGTGATCGTTTGAGAAGGTTTGAATTAGGGAGCTAGGTACTGAAGCTGGACACTGCGGTTTTTCTGCAAGTTGGGAGGGGAATCCATGCACGTGGTGTGTTATTCAGCTCCCTGTTGCAGGTGAGACTCCCTAAAATATGTGAAGGATTTTATTTCCTGCCTTGCACTATGCCTAAAAGCCAAAAAAGAGAAAGCACCCTGGAAAAACACTGTTAGGCAGTGTTTTCCTTGGCTGACTGGTCATACTATGTGACTTTCACCAACTGGTGAAGCACATCCTGTGCATCCTGCATTGAACTCATCCACTTCCACCTCGTCCCACCTCCTCAGTCCTTGTGGGTTACTTCTCCATCATGTTCCTACACTACAGGACACAAAAGTGTAGCACTTGCAGAGCATTACACACACAAATGGTACATTTACCATCTGCTACTTTGTAGAAATGGGGGAACTTCTGGGATTAATCTTCTGCATTCCACATGGGAGAAAAGTACTCTGGTCCATTTTTTCTTGCTCCGGAAAAGCACAGACAGAAAATGCAGTCAAGCCTAAGCCCCACACCTTACTGTAATGCAAAGAATTGTGGGCAGTGGGGGGATTTTTATTTTCCTTCCTTTTTACTCTGACACATGGGTCACTGTGTACCTATCATTTCTGCATTAGTCCAACTTAGATTAGCTTAGCAATATTTCTTGGCAACTCCTGAAGTCACACTAAAATGAGTCCTCAACATCTTAACAGCACGCCAAAATGATTCCTTTACTTCTACAAACAAGCACCCCAGCTTTCTATTGATTTGTTGCATGCAGATTTAGTGAAGATAAGCCAGCATTTACTCAGCAATGATAATGAGAAGGAGCAAAACGTGGCCACTTTAGAAATCTCAGGTGTTGCCTCTGCATGGGAGCAGGGCAAATTAATTTTCCCAATCCTGAGAGAGGATTTAGTGATTGTCTTCCTTTGCTGTAGGTAGGACAGAAGCAAGGGTTCTGACTTTGCTTTCCAGTGTGTGTGCTGCTCTGCTACAGTCGGGTGACAAGCTGTAGTCTTGCAAAAACCTATTGTGTCCAACTCCCTGACTTGACAATCTAAATGGATTAGTTTTATGACTGAAGCAAGGACATCCCCTCATGTATTATATGCATCAAATTTCAAGCAGGTAAATGCTATCCTCATCTTCAATAACCACATCCACTTGATTTTTCTTTCTGAATGATTTGTTGAATGTGCATACAGACCCATACATAAAATGCTGCTTATTACAATACAAAATTGGAATCCAGCCTAGACTTATGTGCATTTTTATGATACCACCCCAAACTATAAAAATTCCACTCAGAAATCAAGTTAAACATACAAAAATGTTTCAATAAAAATCACAACTGAGCTTTTAATGCTGCTTTTAATGGATTGTTAAATGCTTATAAACTAGCTTTGAGTATAACAAATTAACTCAGTGAAAATTAGTTCAGGTGAAACCCTTTGATTTTCTCATTGTCCTCTAAATTAAAAATTAACCACCCTGGCACATACACTTTATCAGAGCTGTACGAGCTTTTAATATATCCAGACTCATACAAACCTCATACTTCCCTCGAGAAAGTTGAGTTTCTAAAGATTTAATTCAAGTTCCAAGGTCAAACTGAATAGATCTGAATTTCTCCTTAAAATAGGAGTTTCATTCCAATGAGGACTCAACTTCAATTTACTGCTTCTTCCTAAGTTGTGACAATATGGCACATAACATCACATGCAGATAGCAAATCAAATGCACTGACAGCACAATGCCAAAAAGGGTGCCCAAGAGCACGCTGTGAAGGCTAGTTGTGAGATGGAATTCCTTTTTTTAAAAACCCAGTTTTAAAAGACTTTTCCAAATCACACAGTTGCAACTTTTTAAAAAATTCAATACATTTCTTGTGTCTCGCAGAGTGTCACAAGAGAAATGCAAAACAAAATCTCTCACCCATATTGCAGGCAACATTATTGTATGACAACAATATTTTCCTTTTTGAATGCCTTAACTCTTTTTAAAAATAATTTTCATGTAAATCTGTCTGTCTCCATATTTATTTTGAATGATGAAGAAAATAGCCACACATTTTAGGGGGCAGATTCTGGCCTCCATTCAGTCAGCTTTACTGAGCAACTCCAGATTGAGAAATGGAGTATTTGGCTTTTACGTAGAGAAATTGTGGTGGTGGAGCTGCATGACTGGCTCTGTGCTGTGCCTTCCCCAGCTTATGCAATGAGGATACGATGAAAGGAAGGCTACCAGAGTTGGATACCAATCAACCCAAGTCTGCCAGGAACAAGCTACTAATGTTCAAAATTCCTCTAAATTGGGAAGTGGATTGGAGGTTCATCACAGGTGAATGAAGGTCCCTGAGCTATTTTGCCCCAACTCAGGCTCTGTTCCACCCATGCCATGGCTGCACCTGAGGATTAGGCATATGTGTCTATATCATGCAGTGTAGCATGCTCAATAAACTGGAATGTCTATGAAGCACAGCAAAACCTTGTAAAGAAATCAGCTGATCTCCAGGAAACAAAGTTGTTAGTGAGGCATTCCATCTGCACTAATGAACAGCACTAACGAGGCTGCCATGCTGTTAGCTCCAGAGCTGTTTTGCTCAGAGCCAGCTCAGGTATCTTTCCAAGGTGCTGTGTTTCATAACAACTCCTACTGGAGAAATTAATCATGCTTTTTCTAGCTTACCAGAGAATTAACTAAGGATAATTATCCCATTTGACAGGTGAGAAAATGAGGAGTCAGTTTTAACTAAATCAGATCCTCCTTTCATCAAGCTTCCATGATTTGCTATGCCCCATCTCATCACAGTCACTTGTCAAAGTCGCACAGAAGTTCTGGGGCCAACCTGATGCAAAATTCTTCTCTCTCAGCTGTCCAGTTTTTCCTTCCTCATCTTTCTATCCTGAAAGTTACTTTCTATTAATTATTCCTTAGGTACAAGATGCTGCCAGAAGGTGCTTCCCCAAGAGTTGTAGGACATCAACACCCTAGATATTTGCTTCCATCAATGTAGTAGGAAGCCATAAGCTAGCATGGTAGAAGCTCCAGACAATGGATGTTTCATTTTCTAGTCTTTAGACAGTCTCCAGGGACTTGTACACACTTCAAGTAAGATTTTATTTTTTTCAGTAGTCCTGACAGGAAAAAAAAGGTACAAACATCTGATGCACATGTTCATGATTACAGCATAACAAAGAAAGACTTCACTTGAGTTACCTGCTATTTGATATTTTCTCCACAGCCAAGTTGCTGTCCTTGGATAATTTCCATGCTTTTTCTGAATCTTTCCTACAGTATGGAAATTAAGCAGCCCTTTGCTGGTTGGATATTGAAATGGAAATAGCAGTCTGTAATAAGCCCTCTAATTTATTGCAGTATTTTTACAAATTATGTTCTGCATAAACTATTTACTATAAAATCTGAAAATGTGCCTGTAGCTGTACTTTACTGGGAGACTTGTATCTGAATTGGAAATAGCATGGGAAGAATATGAAGGTGTGTAACTACAAGCCTAAGAACCACAAATTAAAAATTGGTAGCTTTCTATAAGAATAAAGCACATCAAAAAAGGCAATTCCAAATATAGAGGATAAATAGTAATGAATAACATTGACGTCAAATTAAAAAAAAAATAAAATTTGCTCTATCCAATAAATGGGTATTTACATGATTATAAGAACTATTGTTATTAAAAAAAAAGTGCCAAGCTCTGGTCTCTGAAATATAAAGCACATTTAAAGATGAACAGAATATAACTAATGCAACTGACTTTGACAAGAACCTTTAAAAAGTGATTCCAAAGACAAGCTATCTAGGATAGTTATCTAGGGCAGAAGAATAGATATGTTTAAGAAAGTTAGCGACAACATTCAAGCTGCACAATGGTACCTTTGATATATATTATAGGTGTGATATTGCTGTTCTTGAAAAGGTGACAAGGTTGAAAGTATAAGTTCTGAGGACAAGCTGAACATCTAAATCTATGAAGTCTAGAAAGAAAAATCACTTAAGAGGTGATTTAATTGAAGTCTTTAAAATTTTAAATGGAACAGATAATGTCAACATGAGCTGCTATTTTCAGACCCGCACAAGAAGATAGGACAAGAGGAACATAAATGAAAATTAAAGGAGAACAAATTCAGAACAGACAGAAGTACTCACCCATGATGAGAATAATAAACATGCAAAAAATTGGCATGGCTAGTGAGGATTGGAGGCAAAAAGGCTGGTGTCATCCTGATGAGATGTGCGGTGGCTGTTCTGCAGTCAATTAGTAGAAGCATATGCTGGTGAATAAAATCAGTATACTTCTGTTACTAACTTTCCATCCCAGTAAAATAAAGTCCAACTTAAGAATAGTCCTAGAGTTCAGAAGTATTTTATTGTTCTTATTTATGTCAAGATAATTTTTATGGGTTAGTCTTGTAAGGTCCCAAGCTCACCCTGAAAGCTACAAGGAACCTTCATGCAGAGGATGGCATGGAAGGTCTCTTATTTTCATTTAGTTCTTCAAATTCTACCTCGAGTCTTTGTTAAGCCTTTCCCAGGAAGGACTTTATAACATGTAGGACCAAATCAAACAAAATGTAGTAAGTAGAATGTGATTCTTTAGGACAGAGATTTTTTTCCTCTCGAGTGACTATAAAAATGAATCCATACTCTGCACAGTTTTTTAAAAAGAGGTATTAGAGACTTATCTGATGGGTAAGAAAAGTTAATATTTCAAGCGAATTTTGTGCATGTGTATATTCATTGCTGGAAAAAAATATCTAAGAAAATCATTAATAGTCTAATTCAGAATAAAATATGTCCAATCATGTAACACATGGTAATAAATTTCATAATAATCAAGGGAACTGTGTGAACATATAATCCTTTCCACGAGATTATATATGAAAATACAAAATATGTCGTGATATACTCTATTTATTTTTGCGCTACTGTTAGCAAGCAAGGAAAAGACTGTTAGCAAGCAAGGAAAGTTTTTAAAATTCATGTTATTAAAATAATGTTAAAATATTAGCAAGATTCTGGGATTTCCACTGAGGTGAGCAGTCAGACAGAAGAGTGACAAACTATAACTTTTAGATCAGAAAAGCAAGGTAACTCAGTACATTTGAGGATAACTGGAGAAATCAGTTCTTCAGAGATAAATATAAGCAGTTTGATAAAGATTACTGCATAAAGAAGGACTGAATTAGAGGCAATATTGCACTGATTTTGAAAAGGCATGGCCATAAAATGAACCTACTCACTTCACCCTTAAAGGGAAATTAGAGCTATCAGTATAGAAAAAGCAGAAAACTTGAAGAGTTAGGAATCTGAAGAACTGCCTATACAAGTGTTTGTAATCATGAGCTATAGCATTTATTGGTAAAGGTGATTTCCCCCTGCCCCGTTATTTTAGTTCAATAAGTTTGGTGTGTTTCCATCAATATAGTGGAATGCAAATAATTAATTATTGGAATGAACACTGTATTCCTGCCTATACAGAGATAAGGCAAGCTTTTTTTTTTTTTTTTGGTGAAAGCTATACATAAAGCTTACTTTGTACAGGTCTCAGGCAACCTGCTCAGCAGCTGGAATTACCAAAAACAGGTTATAAGACGTGTAAGCTGCTGTTATTAGTATCCATCTGTTAAAATTCCCAAATAAGTAGCTCTAATATAATAACTTTAGAGATGAAAATACTGATCCATCTTTTAGGACAGATGACTTTACAGAACTCCTGAAAAAAAAAGAAGTATCACAGTAACTAAACAGGCATTATACCTCAAGGGCAGTCACTATTAATTTTAAATTTGTTTAGGTATGGTAATGTATATTTAGGGTACCAAAACTGCCTTAAGTGTGCATTTTGATAATGTTACACAATAATCAGGAAGTCAAGCTTAATGGAAGGAATTTCATGCTTGTAGTTTCAGATTAAAATGTTTTCTGTGTCCCTGTCTGTCCCTCAGACCTAGGGACTATCCTGTGCAGTGTCATTGCACGGCAGTGCTTAACCTGTTTTATTTGCTTTCTTCATGTATGTTTCTCATCAACTGGAAATCAACAGTTTAATCTTGTTTATTCATTTCATGCATTTATTATATTTGAACTGAAAATTGGAGTGATGTAAAATGAAATGTCGTCTAACTTGCACACACTCAACTTTTTCTCCCTTTTGCTGTTGGAGGTTGTTGCAGACCCCATTACCCCAAATCACCAAAGACTTAAGGAGGGAGGTCAGTCATCTACGGGATCTGCAGGCAAAACAGCGAGGGACGAAGCAGCAACACAAGAACAGGAGGAACCCTTACAATCCCTACCGTGCAGCTATAGTGGTCCAGCTAATTCCTTCCCACCTCAGAATGAGCTACATTATTTATTTATTTCACAGCCAGTAGTGGAGCTGTATCATAGTGCAACAGTGCAGTCATAGTTTATGCAAGACCTGTATTGCTCATAGTAATTAACAGATTTACTTGTAAATTCCCAATAAATTAATTCAGTACTTAGGGAGTAAGTGCTATAATTTTAGGAAAGAGATCATGGGTTTTGCTTTTGGTTTTTATTTTTTCTTTTTTTCTTTTGATTCATAACCAAGAGCTTGAAGTATTAGCTGTAAGGGTTTTTTGTCTTTAGCTAAGTCAGTAATTCTAGTTCAAGTAGGGGGTATTAATTAAAAAGATTGAAATTTGTTTGCCCTCCCTGACCAACATTTATATTTTCTTCAATAGCACAAAGCAACTGGTTGATAAGGGAATGTCTCAGTCATTTTCAATTAGCTGTAAAGTATTTTTTTGCAGTAGTCTGGTTTCTGGTTAACTGACCAACAGAACAATGATGGCTATTTTATACTGCAGAGACAGTGCTGACAGGGGGTATAATGAGAGAAACTGTCTCAGATTTTCTTATTAACAAGTGTAGCCAAAGCTCCCGTTGGCCCTGATAAATGGGTAATAGCATATTACTCTATTGGTGGAGGCCTCTAGGAGATTACAGACAAAGTTGGTTAATTAGTGGGATCTGAAGTGTTACTTCTAATGCTGTCCCAGCTCTGGAGTTTTCCTACAGTTTCTAATTATTTCCCTTTGAATAAGAGTATAGGACTAGATTTCCCAACCTGATTATTTCATAAAATCTGAATGGATAATCAAGCACTACTTATTTCAATCAAAATACAGTCAAATGGAACTTAACCACAGCTGTATGAATACGGCAGATTTGGTATTGATATTGATTTTCCAGTAAATCATCTTAAGTTCAAATGATCAAAAATCAAGACAGGTCAACATCAAAGAAACAGGAATATTGGCACGAAAGCAAGCTCTCTTGATTGGTACAAATTAAAAGATCATTTATTAGTGATTATGCTGTATAATACTGCCAGTGCCAAATGAATGCAATTAAGATGAAATGGGCCCCTGCAGCTACAGGGGTTAATAAAGACTGAATTCCTAATGATTTTTCCATTAATTATGAAGATGTCCACAAAACAGCTTTAACAAAGCTGTGACCACCTCAGACAAATCTTTGTAATCTGTATAAAATGCCTCCCTTAATTGACATGTTGGTTTGGATAATGTAAAGATTTAACAGCTCTGAAATCATTACATGCCAGATAAAGGTACCCTGCAAAGAATGCAAAACTTGGGATGTAGAAGAAGTGTAATGGCTACAAATGGTTTGAATGGCTTGAAATCCATGTTGTTTCAAGTCTAAATTACATACTTCCTTATTAGAAACCTTGCTGCATATTTCCTGAAATCAAGAAGCCTTTACCTCCCCAGAGTGACCATGCTTTTCAGGGGTTAGGGAGGCAAGGAGTAGGAAATGAGAAAAAAAACCTGAAAAGTTGGACAAAGTGGTCTCTTCCTAAGACTGCAATGGGACTAGAGCAGCTGCCTCTACAGACACTTCTGTTTTTTAGTAGGAATTTGGCTGTAAAACGTTGGAGATAATGAAGGAAAAATGCCTTACCTTGGAAAGCTGCTTGCCTGGACATGCCATTTCCCAGGACTCTCACTCTGGGGTCTCCTAACCCTGGTGTGTGGCTGACTGGGTATTTCCAGAGTGAAAAAAGAGCCTGACCTTTCTGTAGGAAGGGTAATGCCAGATGGTGTTTTTCTCTCCCTTTTTTTTGTTGCTTATCAGTGTAGATCCTTCTCTGATTGCTGCTGAGAGCAGGCTTGCCAGTCTTTTGGCTGTTTCTTGCTTATTCATGGGATTTCCTCAGGTTTTTTAACTGATTCTTTTTCATCAGTATCATCATTACCTCTCATCTGTTAGTAAACAATGAAAAAAACCCCAAAAGATATAAAAATTAGGAGATTGTTTGGATGCTCGATTAGACACCTGTTGCCTCTCAGCATTAAGTTAATTTCCCTGCTAATTATACATGGTTTTCACACTCTCTGTCTCTCCATTTTCTGTTTTCAGGATGACACGAGTTTTTGCATGGACTTCAAAGCAATTTGAACTTCATGAAGGGAACTCCAGAGTATTTGCAGTTCAGTATATTCTCAGGTAAAAGGTGGTTTTCCTGCCAGGACATTTTTAGACATTTCTTTAGACATATAGAAATTTAAGTAACCAGAAACCTGACTAGTTGTAAAGACATAATCAAATTGAACACTTTACATCAGAGATGGAGACACAGTTGAGTCTGCTCCAAAGAAAAAGAAATCCTGGAATAGCAGTGTGCAAGGTCATGTTATGGAAAAATCACATAAACTAGGATATTGGGAAGGTGTAATCAGCCCAGAGAGAGAAGAATCTCATTGGAAAAAGCCATCTGAGTCAGTAAGAACAGGGATAAAATAAAACTTTTCAAAATTCTTTTCACTCTTGTGTAATTAGAATCATACAGTTATAGAACCATAGAAACATTTAGGTTGGAAAGGACCTTTAAGATCATCTAGTCCAACCATAAACCCAACACTGCCAACTCCACCACTAAACCACATCCCTAAATACCGCATCTACACATCTTTTAAATACATTCAGGGATGGAGACTCAACCACTTCCCTGGGTAGCCTGTTCTAATGCTTGACAACCCTTTCGGTGAAGAAATCTAAACTTCCTCTGGTGCTACTTGAGGCCATTTCCTCTTGTCCTATCACTTGTTACTTGGTTGAACAGATCAACACCTACCTCTCTGCAACTTCCTTTCAAGTAGTTGTAGAGAGTCATAAGATCTCTCCTGAACCTCCTTTTCTCCAGATTAAGCAATCCCAGTTCCCTCAGCTTCTCCTAATAAGACTTCTACTCTAGACCCTTCACCAGCTTTGTTGCCTTTCTTCTTAAGTTCTAGTTGGTCCTTGGGCCCTTCTGATTTTCTTCCTGCATATTGTCATATCTTTGTATGAGTTGCTTGTCCCTCCTTCCAAAAGTCATAAACACCTTTTTTTCCTGAGTTCCAACCAAAGCTCTCTGTTCATCCAGGCTGGTCTTCTTCCTCATCAGCTTGTCTTTCAGCACATATGAACAGCCTGCTCCTGCGTCTTTAAGATTTCCTTCTTGAGGAGTGTCCATCCTTCATGGACTCCTTTGCCCTTCAGGACTGCCTCCCAAGAGACTCTGTCAACCAGGGCTCCTAAACAGGCCCTCCAGAAGTCTAAGATGGCCGTTCTGCTCACCTCCCCCTCCTTACTTCTCCGAGAATCAAAATCTCTATCATTTCATGATCGTGCTGCCCGGGATGGCCTCCAACCATCACATCACTCACAAGTTCTCTCTGTTCACAAACAACAGGTCCAGCAGAGCACCTTCCCTGGTTGGCTCACTCACCAGCTGTGTCAGGATGTTATCTTCCATACACTCCACAAAATTTCTGGACTGTTTCTGCTCTGCTGTATTGTATTTCCAGCAGAAATCTGGTAAGTTGAAGTCCCCCATGAGATCAAGAGGAGACTTCTCCCAGGTGCTTATAGAATATTTCATCTGCATCCTGGTAGGGTGGTCTATAACAGACTCCCACCATGATATCTACCTTGTTGGCCTTCTCCCTGATTCTTATCGATAAATACTCAACCCTATTGTCACCATTGTCAAGCTCTAGACAGTCAAAGCACTCCCTAAGATACAGGGCTACCCCACTGCCTCTCCTTCCTTGTCTGTCCCTGCTGAAGAGTTTATAGCCATTTATTACAGCACTCCAGTTAAGCATGTCATCCCACCATGTGTCTGTGATGGCAACGTTATGATAGTTTTCCCACTGCACAATGGCCTCCAGCTCCTCCTGTTTTTTGCCCATGCTGCACGCATTGATATATTCGCACTTCAGTTGGGCTATTGATCCCACCACCTTTAGGAAGGTTAAACTAAATATTTAATGTGTAGCCATGTAGAAAGAGAGCAGATAAAGAAGATACAGCATTGTTAATTAATTAGGATGTAGTCAGGATTAAAAATAATCCAGGTAGGGCTCTACAATTAAACAAACATTTCTGGTTCCTATAAGGAAAACATCAGTTATAGGGACAAGGCAGACATGCAAAATGGTTACTAGGAATAAGGGTTCCATATCAGGAAATGAAAACAAACTTAATGCATTTTGCAATAAGATATTAATTCTAAATTTTTAGATCAGCACAAATGTGAAATTGCTAGATTACTAACACAGTAATCTAACTGTGTTTTTCAAAGTGTTACTTAGATTTCCTTGGTGGGCAAGAAGTTGCAAATGTGCAGACAATTTTTAAAGGTCACAGGAGACACTTGAGATTACAGACTATTTGACTCCAAGCCAGTAAATTGCTTCAACTTATAGCAAAGGAGAGACAGTGTGGATAAATATGAGAAGAGTAAATACCAATTTTGCAGTTGGAAGTCAACTAGAGTTCTTCAAAGAAAACAACAAACAGATTAATTAGTCTTAATTTATCAGTATAATTAATACAGAATTTAAAAAAAAAAAAAATGATCAGTCACATTTTGGAATGAATTACCACCTTGAGGTTCCTCTTTCTCTCCACTGACTATAGAGGCTACCTAGACACTTACTTGGATTTGGACAACTGACTTCCACAATCCTAATTTAAACCTGAAGTATCTCCCAAGTGGAAAACTCTGATGCTGCATTGGAAACGAGAAAATCCAAACCACTGAATAGTGTATTTGGTAACACAAATTCTTATTTGGCAGGTGGTAAACTTTCAAACACTCCAGTGCAGAATGAATCTAACTTTCTCTCCTGGAATTTTTCAAACCCAGGAAAGCTGAGCTTCAGCAAATCAGATGTTTGCAACTTTGGTGGACTGTGAAAGGTTTTTAATGAGGTATCTTTTTACAAATGCAGACTCCAAGGAGAAACAATTTCTTTGCACCACAAGAATAACCTACCTGTCTAGAGACCTTACTCCATTCTGAATAATCATCTCCCAGCACTCTGAAACAGGTTACTGTTTAGATGTAAAACCAACCCAAACCAGATTTGAAAAAGAACTTGTGGAAAACGAAGAAATCTAGAAATTTTTTCAGTATACAGAAAACTCAGTACTAGGGCCCTAAATCTTCACTATTCATTTGAAATATTTTGACCACCACTGATTAAAAAGCATGAACATTAAAAGTAATGTAATAGATATGAATTGCTACAGCTGATATCTCTAAATCCAGCATCTCTAAAAGATTTAAAGCAAATCCAAACTACGTGTTTTGCCCATTGTCCCCCAGGGAAAGGTGAAAGCATTTAGGGAGAAGCTGTCTGAGTATGATCAAGAAGGAGCAGATACAGGAGCAATTTGAACAGCAGGGTGGAATTTATGCAATATTTAGTAAAGAAAGAAGCCAAAAACTTTATCGATACCAGTATTGGAGACTGAGAATCTGGAGATGGGAACACTGACCACCTGCAGCTGCTCGCAGCTTGGGCTGTGGCTTGGAGCCAAGATACAGAAGATGGAAAGGCTGACAACTTTCTTTCTGTACCAGTTTCCCTGCTTGCTTTTGGCTTATAAATGTACCTGTGGGCTTGTTGTTGTATCACTAAAATGTGCTCCTTCTGCCTACTCGCACATCCTTGTTCCTCAAATCTTGCTGACCCCTACGCACCAACCTGCCTTATCCCACTCACTGTTTTATACTATGGAATAGCTCACTGTTCTTTCTCAAAGAGTTTTTCCTCTAGCCTTTGGCTTAGTCTAATTTCCTCCCATGATCCTGTGGTTTTGCTGTTTTCAGAACTACATTTCCTCACAGTTCCTGGCATCAGTGCAGCTTTTTGATTTCTCTGAATTCCTCATATTTCAAGTGTCATATCTCATCTAAATCCCTAATGTTCACTAATTGGACTAATGATATCTAATTATATGTACTGTGCAAGTACATTGGAATTTCCTTGACATGAGTTGGGGCGATATATTTGGAAAAAACAGACTATGTTTTACATGTGTAAAAGTTACAAGTGAATATCTAATTGGTCTCATCCTACAGGGTATTCTTACAAGATCTAGTGCTAAACAAAAAACAAACAATTTTGATATAAATAATCTATTTAAGTGTGAAATTGGATTTTCAACATAAAGATCAAATTCATTGACTTCAGCAATGTTACATGAGGGATAAATCGGCCTTTTAGTCATTTTATTGCATCTGCAAACTCATACCTCACGCTTTATCTTTGTCTGATCTGCTATCAAATACGTATTCATACAGCAAATAACTTATTTGACTCTTTAGCAAAAAGGCACCAAATTCAAATGATATCTGCTAGACGAATAAATATGAAAAGGCTGCCAAATATGCGTGAATAAATCCCCATAATCTTACTTCTTAGATTTTCATCCATACAGGATATGTTAGGAAGAATATTATAGAGGAACTGGGTCTGATTTTGATCTCGGTGGTATAAATCAGGAGTAGCTCTTTGATAGTCAATAATATGACACTGTTAAATCTGAATAAGTGTTCATTTTTATTTTTAAAAATGTTTCAGCACTGTTGGGTTAACAAACATCTGAGAAGTAGAAAAATATTCAGATTTCGTTACGATACTTTTCCTCCATAATTAAAAGATAGACTTTTTCCTGCACTAATTTAATTCTTGGTTATTATAGTCACTGATTTTTAGAACACACCAGGGGACAGTTTTGCAAAGATATTAGGTGAATCACCAGTGAGTAAATAATTTGGGGAAAGAACAAGCCCATTATTAAACAAAAAGATATTACTTTTGTGTGCAGTTGTACATGTATATCAAATTATTTATTAATAATTTTTTACAAATGGTACATATTTCACACTTACAATAGACGCAGGGTTAAAATTTGTGGTGATTTTAATCTTTGTGTTTTGTCAGCATTTTCCTGATGTTTATATAATGGTTGTGAATTATGTAAGGAAATACTATTTATTGATGATACAAATAGACTGAGGAAGAGAATTATGACCTGACATAACATGCATGCTCAAAGTTATACACATTTCAGTCATAGAAATAAAATAAAGGTGTGAGTACCTAGGACTGCACTGAAAATTCATCTGTAAACCATGCTATAAACTATCACTGGGCGTTGGAGTTACAAAAGCGAGGATCTGCAGTTGAATTAAGATTCAAGTTTCTGTAGAGGCTCAATGGCTGCTTTTGGGTGACTACTGTGAGGAGGATAGGGCCAGGCTCTTCACAGTAACGACCGATGATAGGACAAGGGGTAATGGGTGTAAGCTGGAACACAGGAGGTTCCGCTTAAATTTGAGAAAGAACTTCTTTACAGTAAGGGTGACAGAGCACTGGAACAGGCTGCCCAGGGAGGTTGTGGAGTCTCCTTCTCTGGAGACATTCAAGACCCGCCTGGACGCCTTCCTGTGCGAACTCATCTAGGTGTTCCTGCTCCGGCAGGGGGATTGGACTAGATGATCTTTTGAGGTCCCTTCCAATCCCTAATATTCTGTGATTCTGTGGCTATATGTTTTCATATATATTAAATTCATATATACTATTTAATCATCAGTTCTGCTTTGTCTAGTTCCAGCTGATCAATATTCTGTGAAACACCAGCTTCTATACAGGGAAACAATCTCCTAATTGCCTTAGAAAGAGTATCTTACAGGTTCACTTCCTCTCATTCTCCTTTCTTAAACAAACATAGAATTAAGAATCAATATCAGCAAAACACAGGCTTACAGATACTTTGAAACATCCTAATAGCTAAGCCGAAAGTGGATTTCAAGTAGCACCTGCAGTGCCTACTGTCATTATGTAGACCTACTAACACTCTCATAAACATGTAAAATGCTGTCAGATGTTAGTGATATCTCTGGTTGTGCTGCATCTTGAGGCATGGCCAGCCCAGATTTGCTAGCTAACTCCTGACTGAGACTTTACCAAAAATATGGTTGAATTTAAGTTCATTGCTTCTTTGCCTTTTGGAATCTAGGGATGTTGTCACAAATAAATCTTCCAACTCTCCTGTTGCTAGTGACCATTGTTGCTATTCTGGATATGCTTAGAACAATATTTAAATTATACCAACTTTTGCTTCCCATATTTATTTATATATCTGCTAAAGACTCTGACATCACCTTTTTACAATATAGACTTTCATGTGTTACCTTTTCTGTTGAATAAATTTTGAGCAGGTGACAACCCCTGGTTCTGTTGCTAACACTTTGCAACTTCCCAGTGCTCAGCATCAGCATGCCTTGGAGTATGACCAGCCAGCCTTCTTCTAACAATGTGTTTCTGTATCTTTAATCTGCTAGATTAAGGGTGTGAATGTAAAATTTACTTATCCAAATTGCATGAATATATCTATGGAAATATAGCTAATTGTCGTATCTTACTAAGTCAGGTAGATCATATTTAGCAAACAGAATTGCTAAAGCACCGGCTTAGCGAACATATCCTCCAGCCAGGATACCTGAGTGAAGAGGGAACAAATACAGAATGATACATGCCACTAAGCGAGCTTTTGTCCAGGGAATTCATTTTCATAATAACAAATTTAAGCAATAGCAATTAAACAAGAAATCTGAATCATAGGATTTATCAGATTTAGACTGTATTTTCCTGAGCATTCCCATTTGCTGAGAAACTATCCCAATTCTCTGTAAGTGATTTGATTTAGTTGCTTTTTCAGAAAGAACAAGTTTAGAGAAATCTGTATCCTTGGTTTGATGATGTGAATGCAAACTAACTTGATCAAAGAGACAGAGAAACATATGTAGAGCAGGAACTATAGTTCAGGATTTTCTGCCCTTTAAAAACCTCACTTAGACCACTGTTTTCCATTACAGATCCCTTTGTTTACTAAGAAATATCTCTATATGACCTTAATCTTGCACAGAATGCGAAAAGAAGCAAAAGCACATTATCATCTATTACAGCTAAGAATAGTTACTGTGTATAATCTCTATTACCTATGTTATAAAAGTCAATACTCTTTAGCTCCAGTTCTCTCGAGTGATTTCACACTTTTAAAACAGTAGCAGTCTAGGTGTGCAGTGGCTATGAAGAAAGTGTGGATCCTCATGCAACCCATGCCAAAGTGAATAGACTCCTCAGGTCCCTGTTCCCTGAAGCCAAGCATAACAAACATGATGATGCTTTACTCTTTGTAAAAGGCAGGAGTCAACTTTGCCTGCTTTCCTTTTTCTTCTTCTTATTATTCTTCTTTTGATTCTTCTTTTTACCAAGGCATGTAGTGACAAGACAAGAGGTAATGATTTTAAACTGAAAGAAGGTAGGTTTAGGTTAGACATAAGGAAAAAAGAATTTATGATGGGTGTGGTGAGACACTGGAACAGGTTGCTCTGAGAAGTTGTGAATGACCCATCATTGGAAGTGTTCAAGGTCAGGTAGGACAGGGCTTTGTGCAACCTGGTCTAGTGCAAGAGGTTCTTGCTCATGGCAGGAGCACTGGACAGGGCATCCAAGAAGCAAAAATCTAAAACCTAAAAGACTGACTTACTAAAAAAATAAGGAAAATTTACACCATAATCAGCAAAAGTTTTCTCTGTAGCTTAACATTTTATCTCATATCTACCAACGTTCATGTCATTTAGAAAGTTGGTGTTGTATTGTAATGGTTTATTTTCTCTCCTGTACTTAGTATGCAACTCACAGCTATGTTACTTGGAGTTCCATGCATAAATTAAAAATATAATAGGTTAGTAAAGCTGGATAGTATCTCAGAACATCCTGAAAAGTAAAAAAACAAACCAAACCAAACCTAAACAAAACATCAAGGTGATTGCAAAATATTGCAATATTTTATGAGGAAAAAAATTACAAAAACATGCAACAGGTGAGAAATAGGTAAGAAAAGAAAAAAAACCAGTTGTTATCCAGTTTAGATATCCATCAGACTCAAGTACCGTTAACAGATATCCTTTAGGAGATACATCCAGATTTACAATCAGGGTTGAAAATAGGAGATGAAATAAAGCTTTGAAGGTTGTATACAGGGATTCATTAAGGTGATTCCTTTTTCTTTCCATAAGGACAAAGCATTTAAACACTGATATGTATAAAAAAACATGCTGTATTACTGATTTTAAAATGTTTTCTAAATCTTGGAACAACTAAATTTCTTTTTCAACTTCCAAAAATATATTTCAACAGACACAAAGCAGCTAAAGCAGAAGCATCACACTGAAATGCAGACAGTGGAGGAATGTTTTCTTTAGAAACGATATACAGTTTCCTTTGACTACTAAATAAGCAGTTAAAGTACAAGAGACACATTACACAGAAAACATACTGGAAAAATACGAGCATATTCTGAAAATAAATACTGAAAAAAATTCTCCATATACAAGTTATTACACTTTTAAGTTCACATTTTATGAAACTTGATTTTAAGTGAAAAGAGCTCAAGCGTGTCCTTGCTAGATCCTAGTTAAAATGTTGTTGGCTAGATAACAGCAACAGCAAATTCTTTACAGGAAAAGATAGGATAAGACAGTGAAAGAATCTACACTAAAGACAGTGTTCAGACCTCTCTCTGCCTTCCATATTCTTCTGCAAAGCTTTTGAAGGTCAAGAAGGAACTACAGGCTTAAGAGACTCTTGCTATTCTAACACATGGCTAATGGACTATCTATTCCACTGTATAAAGCTAGGGTCTGTTGAGTTACACACAACTCTGAAGGTTTTCCAGGAGCTAATATACAGAGAAAGAGGGACAAAAGCCCTGATTTTAATTCTAAAGGTGTTAGGTGTCACTCTAAGTTGTTGCACTTCCACTTCAGAAGCTTAGGTCTAACCAGAGAGAGGTGAATAATAAAATACATTTGTCCTGTTCACTATGCTAAACAACTACGCTCCTTATCAATTACCACACAGTTTTCAACAATTGTCCATATCCTCTTTTTATAAGAGAACCAAGTATCAGAAAGATTTATTTTTAATACAGAAGTTTTTAAAAAGGTTCACAATCACTTGCCTCCTGTTTGTCTTAGTTTTCTGTTGCATTATTTCTATTTAATAGAGAAGGTCTTTCAAGAGATCAATATGAACATTAGGCAATAGTCAATTATGCTTCATTTAAAAATAAAAAATTCAGATGATTTGTAGCATATTAATTGAAACTGGATAGTGAAATTGCAATGATACTCATAAAAAGTGAGATACAAGGCATATCAACCCTCATTTACTGATATGTGATGCTTATTGGAGAAACAACACCTTTCATGCGTTTTTCCTTTAAATTAATTTAGTGTATTTGTTGCAGAGTCCCTTGCATATTTCTTTATATTTTATTAAGAGTTTTTCAAATATAATAATTAGAAAATCAGTTTCATTCCCCTTAGTTTTCCAGACCAGAGGTGATATTCTTACTTTTCAGCTTCTGAGATAGATGGTTCACAATTACATTGTTTTTGTTTTACAATGTATCCCATTGTATTATTTTCAGAAAACATTGTCTATGTTTGTTAAAATTCTAGAACTGTAAGATTGTGCTTCATGAGAATTAGAAATACTCACCTTTAAGGTTCTATTTTAATTCTGCCTCTTCTCATTTTATTTGTAGATCAAGTTTATTGTTCTTCTAGAGAAGAGATTTAATGGTCCCTTAAAATTGTTGTCTAGATCCATATATGAGCAACGAGGGCAACTTCAGAGATGATGAACATCCTATAGTTTTTGTAAAAAAAAAAGCAGGATTTGGTGGTCATAAACATCCCTAGTAAACATGTATGTGTTCAACATGAGGCTTTCCAGCCTGTACACTTTGGTCAGTGTTTTCCTATTATCTGATAATACTCTAGGTTGAAAGAGAGGGACAGAAAGAATCAGATACCAAGTAAGTAGGGTAACATTTTACTCATTCTCCATAAGAATTTGAAGAAGTGAAAGAACTTCTGACCAACTTCTTCCTTTGAATCTCCAAGCCCTACATAGCCAAACCTTTTAACTCTACCATCTGCAGAAATCAAACCAGAGCCTTGTGATGAGTGATACTCAGCTGAGCTCGTTCCTTCTGTTTCATAACATGGAGGAAAAAAGAAACCCAGTGCTCTTTTGCTGGTTTGATATTTGTTCCATTTTGTGTATTGCAAAAAGAAATATTCACAAACAGCCTTGCATGCAAGGCAAGAATGTTACTGAGTTGGTAAGTCAGAAAACATGAACAAAACGGAATAAGCACAGACAGCTTTTAACTGCGTTTCATCATCAGGAAAAAAAAAAAAAAGGAAAAAAAAAAAGAAAGAGAAAGGACAAGGAAGCCATCAGGAGAGAGGAAATGCTAAAAAGTCTATATATTATTTTGAATTGCCTTAGTAATGTGTCATAATTGCAGAGACAACCTTGAAGAATGAATACAGGAGAATCATAAAGATATCCATGAGTGAAAACCAGGAAGACCAATCAAAAAGCCAAGGAAAGTTCCTTTTATTTCTCCATTAGCTATAGCCCAGAGAGGGTATTTGAACAAGAATAACATCACAAGAAATTTACAAAGAGCAGAACAAAACGAACATCTTTAGCAGCAGCTTTCCACTTATCTCAAATTCCTTTGAAACAATCCAACAATAGGTGGGTTTCAATTTCAGGGCATGCAACCTGCCAGTGCAATACGCTGCAGTGAGTCTCAGGAGACTCACTGCACCAACATGTACACATACACATCTTCCTCAAAAGAGCCAGACCACCTCAGTTCAAGGCAATAATGCTGCTGTAAGCAGTATTTATCACTGCAGTTTAGTCACTCTGTAACTTATTATTTAAATGAACCACAGAACATTGTGTTGTGGCAATTAAAGAAAGCCTTGGGTGCTATTATAAGACATTAGCTGAAGGCCAAGTGACTATCAGCTTTTCAAAGATAGAATTGAAAAAATACAATGCTTTCAAAATGCACTGTCCTAGAGTCTGTTATTGCTATTATGAAATAGAATATATAAATAAAAACAAACTTGAACGCAGAAGAAGGAGTTTACTGAGGATTACAGTCATAGGTAAAAAATTAGTCTTAATTGAAAGTTTCCAAAACCAATCTGTGTTTTCTGAGCTGTGGGGTAAGAGTCCTCACACAGGTAGTTCTCACCCAGCAGTGACGATACCTTCCAGGCAGGGGATCAGTGGTTATTTGCTGCCTTGGGCTACAGGGTTTTCCTTTCTCCCCTCCTGGCTTTGCCCACAGTACCAACTGCAGTAATCCAGGTGGGATGTCCATCTCAAACTAGGACCATAGAGCTGCATCAAGGAATGCTGATTTGGGGGCACAGAGTTAGTAACTTGGAGCTATGGGGGGAATGAAATGAGGTAGAGTGGAAAGAAACCTTGTGGGGAAAATAAGGGCTAGTGGTTTGGCACACTGGTTGAGTTAGACGTAGCACACAGTAGGAGAGCCCAGTTCCTCCACATGTGGGGCTTTGACAAACTGAGTGCTCTAGGGTGTTAATACCATTTTAAAGGAAGGTGAAATGACCTTGTGTTACCTCTCTGTGACAACTGAAGTTATAGAAAGACATGCAAATTTGGTGGCTTTTTTTTTCTTAGTAAAGGAGAAGTATTTAGAAGTTTAGAAAAATATAAGGAATTGAGATTATCAGAAGCAAAGAAAGCATAGTGGACAATAAATCACAGGATAATTCATGTTGGAAGGGACTTCAGGAGGTCTCTAGTCCAGCCTCCAGCTCACAGCAGGATCATCTCCAAGAACAGACCTCGTTATTTAGGGCTGTCAAATACTGAAAATTTTCATAGACGGAGACTACACACCCTCCCTCAGCCAGCAACAGATAAGTCTGTTTCTAAAGCAATTAAATTATTTGATATTATATCAGCAAAGGAAACTATGGTAGTGCCATACTCTGAAAAATGCTGTTTTCATACACTAAGGTACAGTTTAAGCTACATTCAGATCTTCTAAAAGGTGTGTGAGGGTGTATGTGCATGTATGTATGTGTGTATGCAGAGATCGATTCTTTTGGCAAAGGAGAATTTAAATAGAAAATTTTCTGAACCACTCAAATGTTGTAGTGGTCTGCTAGAAGGCCATATCTTTGAAATTTTATGTTAAATGAAATAGCATTCATATCACTGGATTAAGGTAGACACATAAAGAACAGCATCTAAAAATCAAATCACATCAAGCTAAAGGCTAGACGGAGAAGTTCATGAGAATGGTAGGGCCACATAAAATCACATGAACAGCTTTGTGTTTTCCTGCCCTACACCTTATGCAACTCTAGCAGAACCTTTCTGTAAGTTAATGATACTCCTTAGAAACTTTACCTTTGTTTTATTAGGACCAAGTTCAACCTGCAGCAAATTTGTGGGAAATAAATATTATCTTTCTTTTGCTTCTTATTAAATATCCAAAGGAAACATGTGAACCTAAGCAGAAGAGGTTATCTGATTTATTTCAGGAAAATATTAAATAGATAAGTGTCAGAATAAAGGTTTTAACTCTTAGTTTTTAGAATCTTACTATGTGATTTCTCTGTTTCTAAAACAGGCAGTACAAGAGTGATTACCACTTGTCAACATCTGCTAAAGAAATAGGATCATAGAACGGTTTGGGTTGGAAGGGACCTAAAGATCATCTAGCTCCAACCCCCCTGCCATGAGCAGGGACACCTTTCCACTAGACCAGGTTGCTCAAAGCCTCATCCAACCTGGCCTTGAACACTTCCAGGGAGGGCTCATCCACAACTTCCTTGGGCAGCCTGTTCCAGTGTCTCACCACCCTCACAGTGAAGAATTTCTTCCTAATATCTAATCTAAACCTACCCTCTTTCAGCTTAAAGCCATTCCCCCTTGTCCTGTCATTAATTGCCCTTACGACAAGTCCCTCCCCAGCTTTCTTGTAGGGCTCTTCAGGTACTGGAAGGCCGCTATAAGATCTCCCTGGAGCCTTCTCTTTTCCAGGTTGAACAGCCCCAACTCTCTCAGCCTGTCCTCATAGCAGAGGTGCTCCAGCCCTTGGATCATCCTCGTAGCCCTCCTCTGGACTCCTTCTAACAGGTCCATGTCTCTCTTGTGTTGGGGGCTCCAGAACTGGACACAGTACTCCAGATGGGGCCTCACAAGAGCAGAGTAGAGGCGTAGAATCACCTCTCTCGACCTGCTGGCCACACTTCTTTCCATGCAGCCCAGGATACTGTTGGCCTTCTGGGCTGCAAACGCACACTGCTGGCTCATGTTGAGCTTCATGCCCACCACCACTCCCAAGTCCTTCTCTTCAGAGCTGGTCTTAAGCCACTCATTGCCCAGCCCATATTTACATTTGGAATTGTCCTGACCCAGGTGCAGGACCTTGCATTTGGCTTTGTTGAACTTCATGAAGTTAGCACAGGTCCACCTCTCAAGCCTGTCAAGGTCCCCCTGGATGGCATCCTGTCCCTCCAGTGTGTCAACCACACCACTCAGCTTGGTGTCGTTGGCAAACTTGCTGAGGGTGCACTGAATCCCCCTGTCCATTTCACCAACAAAGATGTTGAACAGCACTGGCCCTAGTACCAACCCTTGAGGGACACCACTCGTCAACAGTCTCTACTCAGACTTTGAGCTGTTGAACACAACTCTTTGGGTGTGACCACGCAGCCAGTTCCTTATCCACCAAGTGGTCCATCCATGAAACCCACATGTTTCCAATTTAGAGATAAGGATGCCATGTGGGACGGTGTTAAACGCCTTGCACAAGTCCAGGTAGATGACATCAGTTGCTTTAGCCTTATCCACCAGTGTTGTGACCCCGTCAGAAAAGGCCACTAGATTGGTCAGGCATGATTTGCCCTTGGTGAAGCCATGCTGGTTGTCACCAATCACCTTCTTGTTCTCAATGTGCCTTAGCATAGTTTCTAGGAGTATCTGCTCCATGATCTTGCCTGGCACTGAGGTGAGACTGACCAGCCTGTAGTTCACCAGGTCTTCCTTGTTATCCTTTTTAAAAATGGGGGTTATGTTCCCCTTTTTCCAGTCTGTGGGAACTTCACCAGACTGCCAGGACTTCTCAAATATGATGGATAGTGGCTTTGCAACTTCATCTGCCAGTTCCCTCAGGACCCATGGATGCATCCCATCAGGTCCCATGGACTTGTGCACTTTCAAGTTCCTTAGGTGCTCCTGAATCTGATCTTCTCCTATAGTGGGGGCTTTTCATTCTCCTGGACCCTTCCTTTGCTTTCTAGGACTGTTAAATATTAAAGAGGAGAGAGGTTGGTAGGAAGAATCTGCAAATACAAAACTTACTAGGCTTTTGAAGAAAGTTACAGAGTGAAAAACACCAGTTCTTGTGTATCATGTTTAAACACAAGTCTCTAAACAGAAAAGCAAAATATACCACTACACAATGTTAGTCAGCAGATGCAGCATAGCCTACTTCTGTGTCTTTTGTTAGAAAAAATTAGTCAGCAATGCCATAGTGTACACAACAGTCAGGTCACCACTCATGAACGTAGAAGACTGATGTGAATAAGGGACCCTTTGGTTGTCCAATTGTGACATTAAATGAAAACTGTATGACAGCTATATGTTCTTAAGGATTGGTTGTGTTTGTTTTAATAACAATGATAGTGAACTTGTATCATTTGAATATGAGAAATGGAAGGGACAAACTTAAAAGAGGCTCAACTCAGCTATGTGCAGCTGCAAAAAGTGCAGCACTTTAAAATGGTTAGGGATCAGAGAAAGAATTTTTAATTTTCACTGTAAAAAGCCAATGAAAGTTATTAACACATTGCAAGAAATTGTGATCCTTCCCTGAAACTCATTTCACTTTGAAAAACCCAACAAATTCCTACTTCAAAGCAGTTAAAAGATAGAAGACAGATTTTTCTTCTCCAGATACCAAACAGAAGTCTACTAAGATCCTTGTTTCCATTGGGGGAAAAAAAAAAAAAAATCCAACCTTCCCTCTTCTGTTTGGAAGCTTAAAGTTTGTTTTGTTTCCAGGTCAGTTTCTGACCTGAGGTTCCTAGCAGCTTCTTGAATAGAATTAGGGATTTTAATAGACTTCTGTTCTGTGTCTGCAAAGGATCAGATCAGACTGTTTGCCTTCTATTCTCAAAATACTTTGAACAACATTAAAGTTTTTTTTATATCAGGTTATTTTTTCTAGTTTGTAATGTTTAGACATTTCTTTCTACAGTCTTGTATGAAAGGTAATTTCAGCAGACTGTATTGTGTCCCAGGCCACTTTAAAGGCTAAAAGGAATGGTAGTTCAAGCCAGAGGAGTAATTGTGGGAATGCTAAGAAGAAAACACCAACATGCAGATACATGTTAGAGGAGAGAAAGGAGGGTTTCAAGAGAGAAGTGTCAGACTTACCAAAGAGAATTTGGATTAAAAGGTAATTTCCCCATCCCTTTATAGGTTTGTAAGGTAATCAACCTACAAAATCTCTCCTAAGACGACATGACATGTACTTTAAATTTGGACTGCTGGAAGAGAAGTATAAGACATGGACTTGTTTGGATGAGGGAGAAAGAAGTGTGTGGTTTGGAGTGGGAGAGTTTCTGGAGTTCCAAACACACATTTGAACTTTTGTGTGCTTTTTCAAAGTGTACGTGATCTCAAAACACACAAAGGTCTTACCCAACTTTAAGCAAAAGTATTATGAAAAGTCAGTGTCCTCTTAACACTTGTCAGAGGATGGAAGAAAAACTCTTCAGAAGTACTTTAAATTTTCACTCAAAATGAGCTGGATAACACAGACAAATTTCCATTATTTTTTGATACTTAAAAATGTTTTATTAATCTCCAACAAATACTTAGTATGCAGCATGCTGAAACATTTGTTGCTTCTTTAAAATTTAAAAAATACATTCTAATTTCTTATGTACACTTTGAAATACAGGAAGTTTTGAATTGTGTTCAGTGCTTAATGCTTAATTCAAGATTCACACTCACATTCTTAAATATTCAGCTTCTCCATAAAGTCATGTAGGTTGTGTCTGCATTAATATTTTGGTTTGAACACTAATCATGTTTTGAAATAAAACTCCTGAATATCTCCACTAACTGAAGGTTGCTTTGCTTCGCAGAGTCATTTTGATGAATGAGCTGGATTCCTTTTGGAGAACTCAGGTGTGCACAAAGTGCACTCAGGTGTGTTCAGCAGCTGATTCTCTGAACAGCATTACAATATATGCATGGTTGGGATGTTCAGTCCAGGGAACAAGGTTAAATTTTGTGTGAAGTAGAACTCCTGAAATGTGTATAACAAGTGTGAGGACCTCATCATCACCTGCTGTGGCCTACTGATCTACTCCTGTTCTGCTGAATTAGTTGCTAATACAGACATAGCCGCTGACAACTATATGAGGATATCAGCTCTGTTCAGATTACAGACTGGGAGAGGTTGGCAAGGAATATAACCTGTGAACAGATACAAAGTGCTGGAGTGTTTGTTCTTATCTTTTATAATATCAAACACTATTGTAGACCTTTATATAAACAAAACAGATTGTTTTTACTTGGTTGAATATTAAAAATGTGTACTGTTCTAGATCTCATTTGAAACTGTGGTGGAAACACTTACCGTTCCACAGATAGATTTGATATATCTGAAAGTTTATCCTTCTATATTAAGATAAACTCATGTCTTGAGCTTTTGATGAAAACCAAGAGGAATGCACCTATGTAGTGGTTTGACCCACAGTGGGACCATGTGGTCCTGCATTCACTCCCCCAATCCGGTGAGATGGGATGGGAGACACAACAAAGGGGGCACGTGATTAGGAATGAAGGACAGGGATGGCTCACTCACCAGTTATGGCCACGGGCAAAACAGACCCAAACTTGGGGAAGAAAAATCAATTTAATTCGTTGCCTTTTCATCTAAGTAACGCAATGAGACATAACAACCACATCTTACAACACCTTCCCCCCACCCCTCCCTTCTTCCCTGGCTCAAATCACTTTGCTCCCAATTTCTCTACTTCCCCCCTCAGCAGCTCAGGGGGCAGGGAATGGGGATTCAGTCAGTTCACCTCTGCTGCTCTTCCCAGCAGGGAAGTCCAGGAACAAGTTGTTCCAAAGTAAACTTCCCATGGAGTCATGGACCTCTTTGGGCTCAGCTCCGAGCTCCAGCATAGGGACGTCCATGGGCTGCAGACTCACCCCCTGCTCTGGCAGCAAGTGACTCTCAGGGTCACAATTCCAGTCACATTTGCCCTCAGGCTCAGCTTCTCTGCTCCAGTGTGGAGTCCTCCATGGCCTACACATGGGTCTCTGTTTCGCCATTGAATATCCATGGGCTGCAGAACCTCCTTTGTCTTCTCCTACTCCATCAGGCGAACTCGGTGTGGGTCTTTGTCTTTTCCTCTGGCAAAGAAGCTCTCTCTCTGTCTGTCTGTCCTTTGTTTAGGCTGGTGGTCATCTTTTGTTCAGGTCAACAGTCTCTCCTCCAGGTTCTCTTCACCTTCTTCTTTTCAGGACAGTCCTTCCTCTCACAAATATGGATTCACAGAGGTGTTTCTCTAGTGCTCATTGGCCCAGCATGGGCTGGGAGGGTCTCCACCTTGGAGCTAAGGGACCTTTTCACTCTCACAAGGTGGCCCTTCCCCCACTATAAAAAACATGCCTCCTCCTCACCCCCTCCCCCCCACAAACCCAACACAACCTAACAGCCTCATGGTTGGGGAAAAAGGATTACTTTTTCATGTGACTGATCTGAAACAGAGACTTGAATTGGTTCATCATTTTCCTATGTTAAACCAGGGCCTTGGTAAGACTGTCTCAGCCCTTGTCTATACTGCAGCATTTGGTAGCACTTCCCTCTGCCCACATCTGTCTGTCTTTGCCCAAACTCTGTGTCACTGTGAAATCCAGACCAACACAAGTTTTCCAGAGAAAGAAACCACAGTTGCTTACACCAGAAAGGAGCTGTAAAACTATCCAAATACATGTTTGCTGAAAGATCAGGGATATGATCTTTCTGGCATACCTCAACAGAAGGGACGACACAGACCATTTCCTTTTGCAGTTGTTCTGAAGCTTGATGTTCGTCATGGAATCACAGAATCACAGAATGTTAGGGATTGGAAGGGACCTCCAAAGATCATCTAGTCCAAGCCCCCTGCCGGAGCAGGAACACCTAGATGAGTTCACACAGGAAGGCGTCCAAGCGGGTCTTGAATGCCTCCAGAGAAGGAGACTCCACACCCTCCCTGGGCAGCCTGTTCCAGTGCTCTGCTACTCTCACAGTAAAGAAGTTCCTTCTCAAATTTAGGCGGAATCTTCTGTGTTCCATCTTACACCCACTGCCCCTTGTCCTATCATTGGGCACCACTGTGAAGAGCCTGGCTCCATCCACCTGACACTCACCCTTCATATATTTATAAACATTAATAAGGTGTGTCTAAGTCTCCAGGTGTTCATCTTCCAAATTAGATACTGCTTTTTCTTCTTTTTGCTTGTGGTAGCTAATGGAGAGCTGCTTTTGGGATCTCATGTTCTCAGCTTTGGTCATATTGACAATCTTTTTTATTTAACCTTGGGCTAACAAGGCCTGAAAAGCACCTTTGCACAGTTTCTCACCTGTCATCTCAGAAAGCACCATCAATGGTGAATTTCCACACTCTTTTCTGAAGGCTGAACAATAAATGCTTTCTGTCAGTGTATCAGTAGCTGTTATCTAAGCAACAACACAAAAGTGAACATACTTTAGTAAAGGTGAGCAACTTTCAGTTCCTTCCACTCTGCAAGACCATTAAAGCAAAGTGAAACTCTTCCCTCTGCAATTTTATACAGAAGTAACACCTGTTCTTAGGGATACACTTTTGAGCATCACTACAGGTGAGAATTGAAGCAGTGTGAGCTGCAAATTACTTGAGCGCTTTAATAAGTTTAATACTTGGGCAAACTGTTGGCTTGAAAGTTTGGAGATTAAACCTTGAATGCTCCTATTGTTATATATCAAAATTCTTGTGAAGCCTTACCCTGAAGAGAACTGAGTTATTTTTGAGTCACTCAGTAGGATTTGCATGGAGAGTGATCCCCTCTGTTCAGGGAATTGGAAAGGGAAGAACAAATTCAGCAAAGAAGCTAAAAATCCAGAAGAACAAAGGGTAGCTCCATGTTAGTAATGAGGGGGAAGCCAGGAGCATGAAATAATGTCTCAAGAAGTTGCAGAGTTATTTTAAAGAACTTGAGGCCAAAGGTTACATTTAATTTATTTTTTGGATGAAATTTCTTATTATCCAAAAGTCATTGTAAGACCCCATGACACTAAGGGCTGAACATAACTTTGGTATTTTCCTAGCTGTTTCCATCTTTCAAACTATTTTCTTCCAGAAGTGCAAGGTTTTTGATGGTTTTGAGGGCATGACAGATTTGTACTGCGTCCCTAGCTCATGAACATACGGAAAATTCACAGTGTTCCTGCCACTGCTGCATTTTCAATTCCAAATATACCAAATGAGTGCAATCGCTGCACTCATACCACCCTTGCTAGAAAACTACATATATTTATCTATGTATGTTTAAATCTAGGAACACTTGAAACTTAAGGTCTTCCATTTAAGTGATTTTTCCTTCTCTTTGCAAATTTCAGTTCATTCTTTGAGTATACTTTGCCTAGTACTTCTCAGCTTCTTTATATTCCCAGTTAACTTTGAAACAAAAACAACCTTGTCATCCATCCAGAAATTCAAACACATTCTTAACCTCAACATCTCCTCATACACTTCAGTAGAATATATTGCTTTACTTTCAAGAAGCCTGATTGATATGGTTATTAGGTTCATGTAACTGTGCAAGAAAAACATTATATACTCAGGAAGAGAGATTCAATTGTCATCAGCAGCTCCATTTTTCTGGTCAGGCAGAAATTTTGAGATCAAATGTTGCATCTCTTTTCTTTGTTTCACAGCAGAACGTATGACTTGGTGGACCTTTCATTCTTCAGAAGTGAGTCGATGCCTGCAACAAGAATCAGCCATTGAATCTGAACTCTTACAAGAGGCTGCTGCACACTGGAGCACTTGGCGTTCCACAGATTTCTAAAGCCAGAGCGGGTGGCTGTGATTACCTGATTTGATGACCTCCACAATATGAGTCGCAGGACTTGTTTTAATTTCTTCCTTGAAGTTCACTAAGAGCTGAAACACTCTGGAGCTTGGGTCGTTTGCTTTTTGTAAACAAGCAAATTAACAAAACACAAATACTAAAGTATTCTGCAGAAAATATTATTTTTATTTAATTAATTTATTTTTTTCAGTTTTAACAGTGTAGGCTCAACTCCATATTCAACCCATAATGCATGTCTCAATGTGAGAAAGAGAAACATAACCTGATCTTTCTATTGCACTCTTAAAAGATGGAGGGTAGCATCTCTGGGAATCTGGGCACTGGCACATCCTTGGAGCTTCAGGAAAAGGACACTGCCAAAATTTCAGGAGGCTTGGTCAATATTTGTGACAGTTGACAACCCTGCCAAAAGGATGAAAAATATGCAAAGATAATGGTGTAGATGAGATGGAGAAAAAAGAGGAAGAGAGAAGAAGAGGAAATTTGGGGATTCTTGCATTGTAAAATAAAGGATATATTTATTTGTTTATTTATGTATTTATTCTGATATCTTTAAATAATTAAGAATCTGTCAAGAGATAATCCATTGACAAGTATCAGTGCACCTACACTTTGTCATCAGCAACAGATAGACAAACGAACCAAATTTTAAAGACCATAAATAAGTAAAAATTTGGAAACTGAGTTCAAGCTTTATCACAATTTTTGAAAGGTGATACTTGGCATTTATTTCAATATACCAGACCATATATTTGTGAAAGAATGAGTGTGAGAGATTTTTCTGAGAATGGAATAAACCTAAGATTTAGCTGACAAATGACAATTTTCCTTAGTAACAGGTACAAAATTCAATATCTAAATGACAAAACTGTGATTTTTATTCGCTTTAAAATTATTTTTCCAATGGAAAATACTAATGACAAATTATAATTTAAGTTTATGCTTTTAATGCAGTAGCCAAATGGGACATAACCTTTTCTTTACATTGTTTTCCTAAGGAGAAACTCAAAAGCCTGCAGAACTAACTTTAAACTGTAACTAAAAGGCAGAAAAACAATCAATAAACAATTTTTTTTTTTTTTTTTTTTTTTTTTTTTGGTGAATCTATTCATTGAAGTTATGCTGTTTAAACTGGTCCTAGCTTGGAAGTGCTAACCTAGGATAAAATCATTAGCCTTAACACAGATACCGGTAACTCTAGGCTATGTATTTAGTGGATGCAAATAAAGATGCACGTAAGTAGCCAATTATCTGAGGAAATGAACCATTAATGGATTAATGTAATTGGAATACATTCTTTTATCAAGAGAGACATTCACTTAAAGTGGTACTGTATTTGCTTTACACATGACTTGTTGCATATCTAATGCAACTTATTATCACATATTCCAAAACAGCAACAACCCAGGAGTCGAACTTGAGAAAAAAAGACAGACAGAAACAGAGACAAGCCTGACAAGTAACTCCCTCTTTCCTCCTCAGCCTGCAAATACTTTGGTGCATCGTTTACGTGAGCAATATTCCAGAAAAAAAGCCAGAGGTAAGACAACAGTGCACCTGCAGCATATTGTTTGCTAATCTTCCTTTACAGAAATAGTTAGTTTGTATCATGGGTTTTAGTAGTGCCGTGATACATTTACTGCATACAATGACTTGATAATGAGAAGCATTTCTCAGAGATTTTTCCAACTATGTGTCATTTCCTATAACAAAAAATACAAAGACATGTATCATCATTGAAAGGGCAAGTATTCCCCATGAAAAAAATCCAAACCACTTCTCATCCTTTTTCCCTTTTTATGCCAGGGTTATTTTGAGGGGGAAAAGGAGAATAAAAGTATTTCTGTGAACATGATGGCAACCTTTATCTGTTTTTTTGGAACTTGAAAAATGCTTGAAATATGTTCTATTTAATACTGTGAGTGAAACGTAGTAAAATTTTAATGGAGAAACTATGAGGAAATCAAAGTCCTTGACAAGTGTAATAGGAAAAAACTATATAAAGCTATCTTTGTGTAGATAAAAGAAGAGAAGGGAAGGGAAATGCAGATGGCCATGGTTATTAGTTTCAGCATGGAGAATGGATGTAGCTTTAAATACTTTATCTTTCCTTTCTCTCAGAAACTTCTGGAAAACATCAGAAAGAAATTCCTAAAATAGCATGTTTTTATGCAGAACTGTAGTGTACAGGTATTGATATCAAAAGAATCTATTGTGCTACACTTGTAACAGATGTTATTACTACTCTATAATGTAATAGAATCTGAATTCATGGCCTAATTTGAACTGAAAGATATACAGAAAAAGTTAGGTACCTTACCATGGTGGGATTTTTTTCTCCTATGGGCATGGAATCTGGTTCAGGACTGAATCTGAATATCTTTTCAGTACCTTTTTACATAGAAGTACTACAGCTTCCTCACACTGGGAAACTTATGGAGATCCCAAGGAAATTAAGATGTTTATATGCAGGCAAATGAACTAAACCTTCACCAGTCCTGTCAGTGGAAACTAGAGAGCTCCTCAGCCACTCTAGAGCTAACCATCCTCTAGATATAGACTCAACTACGCATAGACATCTTGTGCCATCTCATGTGCAGCAGGGTGTCCTGCCTAGCTTCCATTTGTCTTCAGTTCCTTCTAGGTGAAACTAAAACTTTCATCTGTACACTATATTTCTGAAGAATTTTTGTGATGCTTCTTTGCATATAAATGTGTGGAAATTTGGGGCAAACTTGGCAGAATTAATACTTATATCACTTTATAAAAAAAGACAATTTCATATCATGTTCGTGCAAATTTAGAAAGTATTATCCAAGTTTATAATTAAAGCCATTTAAATATGTCGTGTCAGGACAAATATTCTTTGATCTAAGGATTGGGACTGATTTTCTATCAACCATATTAATAATTTGCTTTCTATATCCAAATATATAAATCTGTCTCAGTTATTGTATATATATATGCAATATTCAGAATTGGTATTTAGATGAGTAAGTTTTGAGGAGGTATCACATTTTTCTGACTCTTGGTTTAAAAAAAGTTGATATATTTTACTAATGACATGTGATTGCTTTCCAGGGAAAATTACTTTACAGTTTATTTTTTTTCTGACATTTTCTCCAATAAATAATCAGCTGTTTTCCAACAAGACAACATGCAGTCTGAACCCTGAGCCTGGAGGTTAAGGCACCATCCATTTATCTCTGTCCACATAATGTGAATTATTGGTTACTTGCTTTTCATTGTAACTGTGTTATTGGAAAATTATATTCCAAGATATATTTAATGTATTTTACTTAGTCTCTGCTCACATTTGATTTGCTAAATTCCATGCATAGTGTTTTGCTTTATTCTATTGACAAAACATAGGCTTCAGATTTTACTGAAAACCTACTCTAACTCAATGTGGCTGTTGCTTTTGACATTCACACACATCCCAACTTTATTTATATTGCAGTAAAGTACCTAACTTGTGAAAAGAAGAGTGCACATTCAGCAACTTATGCAATTCCAGCCACAGGACTGTTTTACTGTCTCTTGAATAATTAGCAACATGAATGCAGATAGGATATACAGTAACTTGCCTGACTTTGGGGTAGAAAAAAAAGATTAGAATGACAAATAGTCAGACTCCAGGGTCAAATGCTTTGCCAGTAGTTGCATATGTTTATGCCAAAATACATAAAGAAATGTCACTTCAGCACATGAATGATGACAAACACTCCAAGTGGGACTGCACTTCATCAATCATTTCAAATGCACAGATTGGGTTTACCTCTATAAACAAAAGCAATAAAACTACTCAAAGCCTCACCTTAAACTGTTCAGGCATGACATAAACAGTGTTACTGCACAGTCAATCCCCGTTTCACTCAAGAGGCAGTCAAAAAGCAAGCGACAACCTGATTTATTAAGATTAATAAAGCGTGTCCTTAATAAAAATAAAGCCAGCTAATATTTTGCATAAACATGGGAATCTTGTTTGGGGCTAGAACAGACCAGGACTCATGAGAGACAAGAAGAGTGATTAAGAAATATTTTTGCACTGTTTGTATAGCACTACCAAGAAGATTTGAGGAGGTTTTAATCATTAGAAGATGTTCAGGGCACAGAGACTTTCTGCAGACCCAAAGTGTAAGTCTGAGAAAAAAAAAAAGGGGTTTTTTTGGGGGGGAAAGAAAAAGAAAAAAAAAAAAGGAAGGTGACTCAGAGGAAGGGCTGCAAGTCAGCAAAACACTGATGAGGCCCTTTCTGGCTGTGTCCCCTGGGTCTCATCAAAACCCCACTGAAGTCAGTGGGAATCTTTCTGTTGACTTCAATGAGATTTGGAGCAAACCTCTTGTGAGGGAAATTTAATTGAATTCCTTAGTATTGATCTCTTTACTTCAGTTGCTCATTTAGCCTTTTTTCTTAAATCTGCACCTGCTTTTTCAAAAAAGGGAAGAAGGGAAGGGAAGGGAAGGGAAGGGAAGGGAAGGGAAGGGAAGGGAAGGGAAGGGAAGGGAAGGGAAGGGAAGGGAAGGGAAGGGAAGGGAAGGGAAGGGAAGGGAAGGGAAGGGAAGGGAAGGGAAGGGAAGGGAAGGGAAGGGAAGGGAAGGGAAGGGAAGGGAAGGGAAGGGAAGGGAAGGGAAGGGAAGGGAAGGGAAGGGAAGGGAAGGGAAGGGAAGGGAAGGAAGGGAAGGGAAGGGAAGGGAAGGGAAGGGAAGGGAAGGGAAGGGAAGGGAAGAAGTTTTAAAGTTTAAGTTTTAAATCATTCCAGCAATGTTTTACATAAATACAATCATAAGCAATCCCTAAAACATTATAAATATCCAATTAATACCTCTAGGACAGGTTAAACAACTTGTTTAAGTGCTATTTTGTAGTCCCTTACAGACAGAAGAAACTGAGCTCCATATCACATTTTCTCATACTTCTATCACCTGTCTGCATTTCCCTTATTCTTTATTTAATTGCTGTATGGCAGATCCCTAGGTTTAAACTAAGCTTTTCCATTTCTTCCTCTGTAACCAGTCACTGAAATGTTACAAGACCTCACACACAAATGATTTCTTTAGTCTAATCTAGGCAGAATTAGGAAATAATCAAAACAGGCTACATTACATGTAGAAGAGTTCCCTTGGATCAGGAGATGCTGACACAGAAGCTTTCTAGCCACCTACCCTAACTTAAGCCAAATATTCATCACTTACTGGAGACTATCCAACTATATCACAGAAAGACAAGTCAATCATCTAACTCAGAACTGTAATTTTTATCGATGCTCCAGCCCTTCAAAGCTAAGGAAAAAGGAAGTGATCTCAAATCTTTTGTTTCTTGCCTCTTGTTAACCTCTTTTTTTCTGTGAAGTCCTTTATTGAAACTTCCTCACTCAGGTTTGCTTGTTGTGGTCATCTCATATAGAATAACTGTCTCTTTATGTCCATCCTGCTCCTCACTTCTGAACTATCAGACCTCTGTTGCTTCTCCATGCATGACTCCAGCAGAGTTCATCACCCTGGGTTTTGTGCCATGTCCATTCATGGTCTGTTTTTTGGGAGTAGGCCACTGTGTAGAAAAAAATACACAAGGCAAGAGCTGATAAACTCGTAAGTTTCTACACTGAATTTGCCAGTCAAAGAGATTGCTTGAAATATATCCTTTAGGATATCCTTTTTCACTGTAGTCTCTAAAAGATTTGTCCCTAACTCCAGCATATTCAATATTTTTGTTCTGATTATTAAGATTTCTTTAATTATGGTGATTTTTTGACATTTAGCCATTGCTACTTCTTAACCTGTTGAAAAGCCATAGAGTACAGCACATTATTTTCTGCTCATCTTTGACATTCTTCCTTGAAAATCACAGATATTGATGAAGGGAAACAATGTTTACATAGAAATGGATGAATAATCCTTAGTGGATCCTGGAGAATATAGTTAGTCATTGGCCAATATTTATAAGCTGCCTACAATGAAGCTATTGGGTCACCTCACACAAGATAGTTAGCCCCACTATAAAGACATGAAGACAGAAATACAACCTCCTGGTGTCTCAGAAAAATGCTCAGCACATCCCATTGATTAATAAGATACTCTGGTAAGCCTCTGAGGTACAGAAGGTATACCCTTATTTTCCAAATAGGAAGACTTGGAGGATCTAGTGCCCACCCTTAAAGTCACAGTGTGGTTGTGAACAGTTGGACATCTTGGGAAGGAAGATGCTTCATAGACACTTCCTTCAACCTCTATGTTTAGTTTTATTTCCTTTCAGAAGTAGGATTATGCCAAAAGGATAGTTGTGTTCAGTTTTGATGGTCTTCATTCACTAGCAGTGATGAGAGTTATGAATGCAATAGAAAAAAGGAATTAAAGCATTGACTGCAGCCAGGTCCTTTCTATTTAAATGTCATCTATTCATAAAAAAACCCCCAAAACCCCCCAAAAAACCCTATAGCTAACTAGATAGAAAACTCTAGTCTGTGCTCTAGGGAATGGTAACCTGTGTAAAATATCAGGATAACGATATCTTTAACACAAGGACCTCTGCCTCTTTTTCTTTTTTTCAGCCTCAGACTTGAATCAGGAAGCTTTTTCTCAAAAAAAAAAAATGCCAGTGTATCAAATAAAATTTGTAGTTTTTCTGTTGTGCCGAGATTTTAAACACACTAAAGACAATAAAATGTCCTGATAAGGAAAAGAAAAAACAAATAAATACCACAGGAACTACTGCATAAAATGCAGCTTTCTGAAAAGAATACCTTCTTCATCTAACTCATGCTTCAAACAGGCTCCTCACTCAGCACAGTAAAGTTGCTAGTATAAATAGATTAATACTGTATGAGGAATATCATTTACTATGTGCATTTTATTGTGTCTTAATTAATAGAATGAATTTTAGCATACATATTTTTTCAATATCATGAAAAAAATCCATAGAATTGTATGAAAAAATAACTGAATACACATTTTGTTAGACATAGATCTGAAGTTTAGATTCATCAAGCAGACAAAATGACAATTTCAGTATTAGCAAGGAATTCCTTGTACTTTTTTCAGTTTAAGACAGCCTGTTGACTACACTATGATATTTGTTGTGTACAACAATCTTTTTGCAAAAAAAAAAAATCTCACTAAATCTTTGTAATTTCTGTGACAGACAATAGAGTATTAGGGCCTTGGAGAAAAGAAGGGAACAAGTATATGATAAATTTGCTTTAATGTAAAAAAAGTCACATATTTCTGGTTAATGCAGTAATCAGAACAATTAGCCTTGTAGTGCTTTTATGTATTAAATGTTGAAATGTAGCTAACAGATGCTTTTGCACGCAGGTACTCCTGAACATGTGTCTTTTCCAAAAGATTTTCAAAGTTAATCTTCAGAAGCATGGTTCAGGCAATGTCACATAAGTGTGATATAAATGCAAGGATAGACCATGAGGTACAGCTTATAGGGTAGAGTGTATAACATATATAGGGAAAATATTGCTTTAGGGATAAAACACTATGCATGTGGAATGGTAAGAAACTGTTCTTCTGGAAAGAGATCTTTACCACCACTATCTTGCAAGGTTTCTGCCTGTCCACAGCAAGGATATAAGAATTGCTAAGGATTTGGTTTTGCTAGAAAGCATGCTCAATGATTAGGGAAAAAAGTATGTTAAACATATCTTAATCTGCCTGTGCAAATATGAAATATTTCCTATAGTAATTTTAATTAGTATCAGGGGAAGGGTTAGAAGGATGAACACATTTCAAAAGCAGGTGTTTGTATTTCCAGCCTGTACTTGATCAATATAAAAAACTAACAAGCTTCATTCTAGATAAATGTCAGCACTAGTTAAGAGACTTATACAATTTTAAATTAGCAAGTTTAAAAGCTTTTGCTTATTCTTAAGGCAAAGAAATGAATGTGACAGAACACCAGATTCTCATCTGTATTTCATATCAAAGCATATTTTGAAAATGCCTTTCTCTGTTGTCATAAAGGTCCACAATAAAGCTGAAAAAAATTAATTTTGCTTTATGAAACTGGCAAAAAGCAGAAGGAAAAAAACAATTAGTTTGAACAAACCAGATTTCCTTTGGGGAAATAAAAGAGTAATTTGGGATTTGACCAAAAATGTAATCTGGTCTAAAATTCAATATTTTGATTAGTTGTTCAGTTTTAAAGTCCTTTGTCTTTTTTTTTTTTTTTTAAGGTCAACTTTGAAGTGACAAATCCTGTTCCAAAAGGAGAAGTTGAAACATAATGCCAAGAAAAAGTTGAAATACTTCAGCAGTTCTGAAAAAAAAAATAATATAAAAAAGCCTTTTTTCTTTTGGCAAAATAATTCTTTGAATTCAATGCAAATTCTTGAACAGTTTTGATCCTATAAAATGTTATTCAGTAAGTTTCCTGTTTTCTAAAAAAAATATCAAACTTATTTCTCATTACTTTTCCTTCTGGTACACTAATCACAAACCTGAAGTTATCTTAACATAGCTATGTCTGACCCCTGGTACTGTTTCATGTTCATCCAGCTGCAATGCTGTGCAGTTTTCATTTCCTTTTTATAAAGTCTGGCATTCTTATTGGTAATGTGAAAATATGTTATAGCAGTCATTTTACTAACTCACTGTCCTTTTTTTTTACAATTTTTCTCACAGCTAGCAAGTGCAGTCACACTGGGAGGGAGGGAAGCACCTGCATATACATTTCTGAGGTCTTGTCTGTGCATCCCTGCATGATGGTAACCAACTACCATAAAAAAAAGATTTGGAAGAAATAATTATAATACACAGTTTTCTTCTCTGGACATTTAGGTTAATTTTTATTGAAAGTAACTAACTCTCAAATAATTGTTGGTTTAACCTAAACAGGTTAACCTAAACCAAATTATACAATAAGAAGCATGTGAATCTGTGGGCAATCTGATACCAGGTGCCTCTCCACGAAGGAACCTACTATTGATATCTAACAATGCCAATTACCCTTTGAGGTGAGACTAGTTGAGTTACATTATTGCCATACCACTGTGGATATCCAAGAGCAAGTGGCTGGAAGCCATCATTAGATCCAATATAGTATTTGGGGGCCTGAAGTTTGACTGAGCCATGTCACTAAAAGATTGCTATCCAAACCTTTGTTTGGGATTAGAGGTGATTAAGTTGACGTGGAGGTACCTTTTTGCCTATAAATTTTTCTAAAAAGTTAAAGGTAGCTTCTACATGAGAAAAAAACCATTTTGTTTGAGCATTCACCACTTCATTTCTTCTGCTCCACTTTTAAATGCTAATGTTAAGAAACAGAAGGACATCTCAATCCTATGTTTAATCTTCAATTCTTTTATTTATTCTTACTCCACATAAACCAGAACCATAATAAGGAAGAGTCCAATTATGGAGACACAGACAACCTGTGTTCATTTTTGGAAGGTCTATACAATTGATTGCAGACGAGCATCATATCAAATAAATGCAATTCTGTGTGTGGATGGAGAATGGAAAAAAAAATATAAAAGATGCTTTCTGTCTGTTTGGCTCTGCATTTCCCCCAGTAACTCTAAAGGGTTTTACATTCCTATGAGTCTTGTGAAAATGAGGAGCAGGGAAGCAGGAGGGACCTAGACAATTGGGCTCAACTGTTATTACCCCATGTGGCCTCCTGCACCACAAATCTGGGATCCAGAAGCAGTATCCACTGCATCTTGCCAGGGAAAAGAAAGGGTGCTAAAGTATCTCATGCGCTCATGTGGACCTAAGAGAAAGCTGTGTGCACATGTGTGTGGAAGGCAGGGGCTCCTCAGGGCCAAAGGGAGGGAGCAAGGTTATTGCAGTGAACAGAGCAGTGCAATAGCAAAGGATTGTTGTGTGAAACCACTAGCTCAGCAACTATTGATAGAACTTTTTTGTCTCAAGGACTACGAAAACCAAGCCCAGTTCCCTCAGCACTCAGAGGTCCTAAGCAATGTGGAGGAACATGTACTTCTGTCAAGAGGGGACTTCCTGCTGCCTTCTCAGCAGCCCCTGAGCTGCCATACAGGTGTTGTCAGTGCACTAGGACAGCAATGAACCTCAGAAATCCAGCAGAGCAGTCTTGAAAATTTCCTCATACTCTGCTGTTTCTAGAAAATAGCACTCATGTTCCCAGTATGGCACCTGTATAAACTCTGCTTGAAAATCTTCTGCACATAACTAGCCATAAGCTGTACCAGAAGTTTCTAACAGAGCAGGAATGCAGCTCTGATGGCTTACCTCTCTCTGTTTAATCATATGGTTTCTCTATTCTATTCGTTGAGAAGCAATGTTTTATATTTATGTGCTGAATATTTTAACCACAAGACCATCCTTCTTCTGTATTATCTTTGATAAGGGAAAACATTTTTGTGTTTATGCACTGAACATTTTAATTGACTATTTCCAGCTAACAGAATATTACATCTTCTCACATGTAGAAGAGATGAGTATGTGTACAATTCCATATGTAATTTTTAATGAAGTAAAAATTAAATAAGACTTTTGATAATTAAAAATAGATACTATATCAAATATATACAAATTAAGAAAATAATTAATAGTATAATTTAATGCCATAAGTATTGAAATAGTAATGCTTTTGAATAAAGGGAAAATATGTGAAAAACATTTGATACAGTGAAGGTGGCTATTACACACTAAATTTTCTATCATTCAATATTTGCCAGCATATAATGGCAGATCCAGACTCCAGAAGGAATTCTTCGTTAATCTTTTAGTAAAAACAGAAGTGGTTGCTGTCAAATACCCACAAACCCCACCATTGGGAACTACTGGTTCCTCAATTGTTTGATAATAATTACAAGACACAAGCTGGAAAATTTTTTAAAATCCCCAAGATTATCCTGCCTGAGAGAGCAGATTTGCTGTCATTATAGCATTTTCTCTGAACATACACATGCATAAACTCACAGAGATTTATACATAAATTCAGTAATAGTAGAAAGACTTTGCTTAATTTTGGCCATAGAAGACAGTTTTGACGAGTGGAACTTGTTTTACACCCACAAGTATGCTAAGGTGCTTTGCAGGTTTGTGCCTTGTTAGTGTGGAGTACTGTTCTGTGTTCTCATGCTGGGTTTAGTATGAGAGCCCTCAGGCTTATAAAGCTAAAGCTGCTCTTAACTATTTGCAGACACGTTGCATCTGTGAGGTGGAGTGTAAGTTGAGCAAAAGATTGCTTCCTAGTCCTTCAGCTGTCCCATTGCTTCTATAAACATGTATTTATCCCTCTAATGTTGGGAGTTCAGAGCTATGCAGGGGGATGTAGAGCTAGAAAAAGTGGAGATCCAAGGTAACACTATTATTTTGATTTGGTATCCATAGTAGTTCTGAACAAGGTGAATATCACTGCTTGGTTCCATTGCAATGAAGTATGGAAATTAGAACTACTGGGGTGCCTTGCTGACCATAACTGCACTGTACTTTGCTCCCCAGACAAGGAAGAAGAAATGGTCCAGCATGTTCTTTGCTTTGTTTAGTAAGTAGATAAATAAAACTGATTTTACATGAGAAATAGAAATGGGTTTAGTTCAGTCCTGCCTGATTCAAAAGTACATGTACGTTTTAATGGAAGAAAGAAAAAAACGTTGAGATACTACATAATTTGTATTTTCCATCACAGAAATACAGGATCCTTCCAGCTCAGTCCACTGACAGTTCTTTTCTTTAGACACAAGATTCAAATAGTTTAATCATAGCATTTTGTCCTTACTAATTAGTGAATTAGAAAAATGGGGACACAGCAGAGGAAATCTTACTGGTTACATGACAGTGCTAAACTAGTGATACAGACAGTCTAGTCATTCTTCCAGGAAAGAAAAAAAAACAAGAATAACAGACCAAAAGCAAACTGTTTAAATATTCTCTGTATATTTACTGCCATAAAATTTTCCTATATAATCCAGATCTTTCTTTACCTAAAAAATGATTTCTCTCATATAGTGAGTTACACTAATGTCTCTGTTAGCTGCAGAGAAAGTAGTTGCATTTATTTATTTAGATTGATGCAAAAAGAGAAAGAGCGTCTATTGAAAGCACAGGTACCTCCACCTTGGCTGAAAAATAATCAAGTAAAAAAAAAATCAAATAGCAATTTCAATAGCAGTCTCACTAATGAGCAGAACTCTGCATCCCATAGAATGCAAAACTTCCTGTGCAAACCAAAGCCTTTACAGAGGTTTACCTTGCAGCACACAATTTTATCTGATATTATTTCTAGAAGAAATTTCACTCCACAAAACTGGGCAAGGTACATGCATAATTTTATTAACATATATGACTAACCTCACCTCATTGGGCTAGCAACCTCCATATTAAATGCATAATGCATTACCTTTCCCCTACCTTTTTGTTTAGCATGAATCATATCTTTAGTCCTTAAACTAGATGCCATGATAAAAGCCCAGCTTTGGCTCTCCACTGTTTTTCTTTTGGGATAAGATCAGGACAATTTGACATTATGCAATTTAATGCAATGTACAAGTGGTAATCTTTCCCTTCTTTCTGACGCTGGTGATCTGCCAGTGAACACAGCTGGGAACCTCTCCATTTATTTGAACTCAATTTCTCTGAATCTTTAGTTGTCCATTTAAACACAATGATATTTTTAACTAAAGCTCTTACTGCTGTTTAAGAGTAATTTTATTTCAGCAATAACCAGTAAGTAACCCCACTGTACTTTTGGAGCTAATTTTCCCCGCTGTCTCCAAATGGGTATGAACTCCCACCTATCCCTCTAAAATTTCCAGCTTCAGTTTTTGAAGTATGTTGTCTTATCTTTTCTTCCCGTATTCACCACTCAGAGAGGTGATCAGGAGCAGGAGGGGCTGACAACACCAAGCTGTGTAGTGCAGTAGACATGTTGGAGGGGTGGGACGCCATCCAGAGGGACCCTGACAGGCTTGAGAGGTGGGCCTGTGCTAACTTCATGAAGTTCAAGAATGCCAAATGCAAGGTCCTGCATATGGGTTGGGGCAACCCCAAGTACAAATACAGGGTGGGCAATGAGTGGCTTGAGGACAGCTCTGAAGAGAAGGACTTGGGAGTGGTGGTGGACGAGAAGTTCAACATGAGCCGGCAATGTGCACTTGCAGCCCAGAAGGTCCAACTGTATCCTGGGCTGCATCAAGGGAAGTGTGGCCAGCAGGTCGAGGGAGGTGATTCTCTCCCTCTACTCTGCTCTTGTAAGGCCCCACTTGGAGTACTGCATCCAGTTCTGGAGCCCCCAACACAAGAGAGACATGGACCTGTTAGAACGAGTCCAGAGGAGGCCATGAAGATGATCTGAGGGCTGGAGCCCCTCTCCTTTGAGGACAGGATAAGAGAGTTGAAGCTGTTCAACCTGGAAAAGAGAAGGCTCTGGGGAGATCTTATAGTGGCCTTCCAGTACCTGAAGGGGCCTGCAAGAAAGCTGAGGAGGGAGTTTTTACAAGGGCAGGTAGTGATAGAACAAGGGGAAATGGCTTTAAGCTGAAAGAGGGTAGGTTTAGGTTAGATATTAGGAAGAAATTCTCCACTGTGAGGGTGTTGAGACACTGGAACAGGTTGCCCAGAGAAGTTGTGGATGCCCCCTCCCTGGAAGTGTTCAAGGCCAGGTTGGATGAGGCTTTGAGCAACCTGGTCTAGTGGAAAGGTGTCCCTGCTGATGGCAGGGGGTTTGGAACTAGATGATCTTTAGGTCCCTTCCAACCCAAACCATTCTATGATTCTATGACAGCAACACTCGAGGTGAGCCCAGGGGCTCAGCGTGAGATGCTGCTGTTCAAGGGGTTCCTGAGATTGGGGCACCCTGGGCAGCCACCAGGAACCGAGGCGAAAACACGGAAGCTCAACCAGCCAATCAGGAGGGGCAGGGGGCGTGTTCAGAGCAACCGTGGGAGGTTTAAAGGGCTCTGATGGGGAGCACAACGAGCAGGAGCGGGTGCACGGGGGTGAGGTATGGTGATTCGCTCAGAGCAGTTGGTGCGGGCAGGGTGAGTAGCGGGGCTCTTGCCTGACCATCGGGGCACAGCTACAGCAGCAACAAATGATGCCAGTGTGGCCGTGTATGGCAGGAGATTTCCTGGGAGCACTGTGTACTGAGCACTCAAACAGGACTTGTTGAGAGCAGACTGCAAGCAGTTTGCGCAGGCAGTGTGAGAAGAAGGCACAGCCAGATCGGTGGATGGACAATGGTCTCCACCAGGCAGATGAAGACCATGCTTCTGACACCAACTAAAATAGATGCGGGAACCCAGACAGAGCCCACAAGGAAGGATGTGGTTGTGCAGGTCACAGGCTACAGGGAATGCCACAGCCTCTCACTGGTAGCGGGGGGCTGTGTGCCATGTGAGCAGGTAGATGATCTGCTCAGCTGAGTGGCACAGTTGCAAGATGAGGTTGAAAGGCTGCAAGATTAAATAGAAGGCCTAGGAGTATTAGGGAGGCTGAAATGGAGATAGACTGTTGGAACCAGGCTCTGCCCTCCCTCCAACAGAAATGGAAGCACCTGCCAGATTACACCCAGGATCAAGAGGCCCCTTTACCCTACCCCTGTCAGGGGGAAGACAGAAGCCTAAATTAAACGGGTGAGTGGAGGCAAGTTCATGGCTGTGGCAGAAGGCAAGCACTGTCCTTGCCTGCCTCACCTCCCCAGGTGCCTCTGAGAAATAGATATGAGGCTCTGCTGGAAGATGGCCAGTCTAATGGGGATGTGGATGATAGGCAACCTATACCAGAGGTCTCATCACAGTCAGACAGGCCTTCCAGCCACGTAACAACCTCTTCCACAAGGAAGAACAGAAGAGTTGTAGTTGTTGGAGACTTGCTCCTCAAAGGTACAGAGGGCCCAATATGTTGGGTTGACTCTCATCATAGGGAAGTCTTGTAGTCTTTCTGGAGCCCAAATCAGGGATATCACTAGGAAACTCCCCAACTTGGTGCGGTTGTCAGAGTATTACCCATTACTGATCTTCCAGATAGGTGTGGAAGAAGCAGCATCCTGTATTCTGAGGGGAATGAAGAGAGACTTCAAGGTCTTGGGGAAGTTGATGAAAGGGTCTGGGGAGCAAGTTATTTTCTCTTCCTTCCTTCCAGTTTCAGGAGGTGACATGGGATGGAATAGAAGGATCCAGCCTGTAAATACTTGGCTCCAAGACTGGTGCTACAGTCAGGGTTTTGGGTTCTTTGATCATGGCTTTTTATAAGACACCAGGCCTGACAGTAATATGTGGAAAAGGCCTAACTTGCAGGGAGAAAAGGGTTCTAGGACAGGAATTAGCAGGGCTTGTTTCATAGAGCTTTAAACTAGATTCGAAGGGGGGGTGAGATTGTAGCTGGGTTTGCACCAGTGGGGCAGTGTTCTAGTATTGATGAAGGACAGAAGGCCTCCCGCCCCCCTAGGGTGGAATCAGTGTGCCCAGCTCGCTCCCTGCAATGCCTGTACACCAATGCACGCAGCATGGGGAACAAACAGGAGGAGTTAGAAACCCGTGTTCGGTCAGGGGATTATTGTCTGCTGGCAATTACAGAGACAGGGTGGGACAGCTCACATGACTGGAATGTGGCCATGGATGGCTATGTCCTTCTCAGGAAAGACAGGCCAGCAAGGCGAGGTGGTGGAGTTGCTCTCTATGTGAGAGAGCAACTGCAGTGTATTGAGATCTGTCCAGGGGCGGATGAGGAGCGAGTTGAGAGTCTGTGGGTGAAAATTAAGGGGCGGGCTGGTATGGGTGATATTGTTGTGGGTGTCTATTACAGGCCACCAGATCAGGGTGAGGAAGTTGATGAGGCCTTCTACAGGCATCTGGCAGCAGCCTCCCAATTACAGGTACTGGTTGTTGTGGGGGATTTTAACTACCCAGATATTTGCTGAAATGCCCACACAGCAAACCATTCACAGTCCAGGAGATTCCTCCAGTGCATTGATGATAACTACTCGATGCAAATAGTGGATGAGCCAACTAGGAGAGGAGTGCTGTTGGATCTTATACTCATTAACAAGAAGAGTCTGTTTGAAGCAGTGAAGGTTGAAGGCAGCCTTGGCTGCAGCGACCATGAGATGGTGGAGTTCAGGATCTTGTGTGGTAGGAACCGAATACCAAGCAGGATCAAAACTCTGGACTTCAGCAGGGCCAATTTTGGCCTTTTCAAGCAATTGCTAGGGGAAATCCCATGGGACAGAGTAGTAGATGATAAAGGGGCCCAAGATAGTTGGTTAACATTCAAGGACCACTTCTTCCAAGCTCAAGATCAGAGCATCCCCAACAGGTAGGAAAACAAGAAAGAGAGCCAGGAGACCTGCACGGTTAAACAGGGAACTGCTGGCCAAACTCAAGTGGAAGAATAAAGTCTACAGATCATGGAAGGAGAGGCTGGTCACTTGGGAGGAATATAAGACTGTTGTCAGATGATGTAGGGAGGCAACTAGGAAAGCTAAGGCCTCCTTGGAATTAAACCTTGCAAGAGAGTTCAAGGACAACAAAAGGGGCTTCTTCAAATACATTGCAGACAAATCTAACACTAGATGCAACGTAGGCCCACTGTGGAATGAGGTGGGTGCCCTGGTGACAGAGGCTACAAAGAAGGTGGAGTTACTGAATGCCCTCTTTGTCTCTGTCTACACTGCTGGAGACTGTCCTCAGGAGTCCTGGATCCCTGAGGCCCCAGAAGAAGTCAGGATAAAGGAGGAGTTTGCCTTGGTTGATGAGGACTGGGTTAGGGACCAATTAAGCAATCTGGACATCCATAAATCTATGGGTTCTGATGGAGTGCACAGGCAGGTGCTGAGGGAACTGGTTGAAGTCATTGCTAGACCACTCTCCATCATCTTTGTTAAGTCGTGGAGAACAGGAGAGGTGCCTGAGGACTGGAGGAAAACAAATGTCACTGCAATCTTCAAAAAGGGCAAGAAGGAGAATCTGGGTAACTATAGACTGGTCAGCCTCACCTCCATCCCTGGAAAGGTGATGGAACAACTTATCCTCAGCACTATCTCTCTGCATATCAAGGATAAGAGGGTCATTAGGGGCAGTCAGCATGGTTTTACTAAGGGGAAGTCATGTTTAAGCAACCTGGTAGCCTTTTATGAAGACATAGCCAGGTGGATAGATGGTGGTAGAGCAGTGGATGTGGTTTATCTTGGTTTCAGCAAAGCATTTGACAATGTCCCCCACAGCATCCTCGCTGCTAAACTGAGCAATTGTGGTCTGGATAATAGGGTAGGGGGGTGGATTGTGAACTGGCTGAAAGGAAGAAATCAGAGAGTTGTGGTCAATGGGGCAGAGTCTAGTTGGAGACCTGTGTCTAGTGGAGTCCCTCAGGAGTCGGTACTGGGACCAGTACTATTCAGTATATTCATTAATGACCTGGATGAGGGAACAGAGTGCTCTGTCAGCAGGTTTGCTGATGATACAAAGCTTGGAGGAGTGGCTGACACACCAGAAGGCTGTGCTGCCATTCAGTGAGACCTAGACAGGCTGGAGACAGTTGGGCAGGGAGAAATTTAATGAAATACAGCAAGGGCAAGTGTAGTCTTGCATCTGGGAAAGAACAACTCCATGTACCAGTACAGGTTGGGGACAGACGTGTTGGAGAGCAGTGTAGGGGAAATGGACCTGGGGGTCCTGGTGGACAGAAGGATGACCATGAGCCAGCACTGTGCCCTCATGGCCAAGAAGGCCAATGGCATCCTGGGGTGCATTAGAAGGAGTGTGGTCAGTAGGTCAAGAGAGGTTCTCCTCCCCCTCTACCCTGCCCTGGTGAGGCCGCATCTGGAATATTGGGCCCCGCAGTTCAAGAAGGACAGGGAGCTGCTTGAAAGAGTCCAGCACAGAGCCACCAAGATGATTAAGGGAGTGGAACATCTCCCTTATGAGGAAAGGCTGGGGGAGCTGGGTCTCTTTAGCTTGGAGAAAAGACCTCATTGAAGTTTATAAATATGTAAAGGGTGAATGTCAGGAAGATGGAGCCAGGCTCTTCTCAGTGATGTCCGATGGTAGGACAAGGAGCAATGGGTGCAAGCTGGAGCATAGGAGGTTCCATGTAAACATAAGGAAAACCTTTTTCACTGTGGGAGTGACAGGACACTGGAACAAGCTGCCCAGAGATGTTGTAGAGTTTCCTTGCATTCCTGTGTGACCTACTGTATGTGATCCTGCTCAACCAGGGGGTTGGACCAGGTGATCTTTCGAGGGCTATTCCAATCCCTAACATTCTGTGATTCTGTGATTGTGTTAAATATTGAGCTTCAGTATTTACATATTCAAAATTCTGTCTTTTTTTTTTTTTTTTTTTTTTCCCTGAATTACATTTCTAGGAGATACTTTCACTTGTAGTGCTCCAGAGCTTTGCTCCTTCCTATTTTGGATGCTAATAACTGCTTTGAAGGTTCTCTCTTTACTTTGTTGAAAAGTTTATTTTACAATACAGGTGACAGAGCTTTGCTTTATTGCTGAATACAAACTGCACCTATTTCTCTTCACTATGCTTTCACTTCTTCAAGCACATTCTTTATTCAAGCCACTTAGACACAATGGATGCTTCCATGGACACGAGTTACCCATGTGTGCACAAAGGGTAGCTCCTACTAGAAGAAATATCCACCATCCATGAGAGGGCAGACAGAAGGTTATACAAGAATTATCTGTGCATCATAGTCAAAGACTCTTGGGAAACCTTGTCAGTGGGAATGGTTTTATTTTTACACTGATGGGAGCTGCTCGATATCTTCCATTACTTTTAATACCTGTATAGAGCTATTTCAGACTGCAACAGGGGGACCAAGGAATGCAACAAACTCTGTGATTTGTACTGTGTTATCAATATAATTTGAGAGACAGCCACGTATGTCTTCTCAGTTGCATTTACTTATAGACTTAAGAAGTTCAAGTTGCTAAAGACAAATGAGACATCTGTGAAAGAATAATAATAAATTGGCTGAGATGTCCACCTCCTTGATCAAAGCAGGATCACCTAGAGCTAGTTGCCCAGAGTTGTGTCCCGTCAGATTTTTAATATCTCCAAAGTTGGAGACTCCACAGCCTCTCTGGGCAACCTGTTTCTGTGGTCAGTCACCCTCTCAGTATGTGTGTGTGTGTATATATATATATATATAAAATTTTGTTTTGTTTAAATGGAATTTTCTAGTTTCCTATCTGTACCCACTGACTCTTGTTCTGTCATTGGTTATTGTTGAGGAGAGGCTTGCTTTGCCTGCTTACATCAGGTATTTATACCTACTGATCAGATCCCCTTGAGCCTTCTCTTCTCTGCACTGAACAAGTGCAGCTCTCTCAGCCTGTCCTTGTATGTCAGATGCTCCTGTCACTTCAACGCTTCCATGGCCCTTCTCTGGATATGCTCCGCTGTGTCCCTGTCTCTTCTGTACTGGGAAGCCCTGACCTGGAGGCAGCACTCCTGATGCATCTCACTGGGGCCAAGTAGACAACCCTCAGCTTGTTGACAATACTTTACCTAATGCAATCTATGAGTTTGTTGACTCCCTTTTCTGCAAGAGTGCCTTGTTGGATCATGTTCAACTTGTTGTCCACCAGGACCCTCAAGTCTTTTTTTGAAAGGCTGCTTTCCAGGTGGCATGACTGCTCCCCAGGGGTAGAACTTTGCATTTTCCTCTGTTGACCTGCATGAGTTGAAACTGGAGCTCCATGCTCAGTGAGAAAAGTGTGCTAGGAATAAGTGAAACATGGTGGGACAACTTACATGACTGGAGAATCATAATGGATGGCTATAGGTTGTTTTGTAAAGGCAGGCAGGGAAGCAAAGGAAAAGGAGTCACAGTCTATGTTAAAGAAAACCTTGAATGTAGAGAAGTCAGCTACAGCAATTGTGGAAGCCCTATCAAATGCCCTTGGGTTAAGATCAGATGTGATGATGCCAAACTGAGTGGGGAAGTGGACACTTTGGAAGGGAGAGCCACCCTGCAGTAAGACCTGGACAGGCTGGGAGAGTGAGCTAACAAGAATGTTACGAAGTTCAACAAAGACAAATGTAAGGCCTTGCACCTGGGAAAATAATAATCCAGGAATGCAGCACAGCCTGGGATCTACCTGGCTGGAGAGCAGCTCTGTGGAAAGCGAGCTGTGGGTCCTGGTGGACAACAAGCTTAATATGAGTGAACAGTGTGCTGTTGTAGCAAAGCAAGCCAACAGGATGCTGGGTTGCATCAAAAAGGGCATCATCAGTAGAGATAAAGTTGTTATGCTACTCTACTCAGTGCTTGTCAGGCAATGCCTGGAATACTGTGTCCCATTTTGGCTCCCATTATACAAAAAAAGATATGGATGAGCTGGAGAGGGTCTAGGGAAGTGATGAATTCCCTGACATGGACACATTTAAGATTCAGCTGGACCATCCTGTTTAGACTGTGCTTTTGCCAAGAAAGTTTGGACCAGCTGAACCTTGAGGTCACTTTCAACCTGGTATTCTATGATTCTATGGTTATACAAGATCTTGTCAGCCCACTTCTCCAGCCTGTCCAGGACCTTCTGAATGGCAACACAACCATTTCGTGTATCAACCAGTCCTCCCAGATTTTTATCTTTGGCAAACTTGCTGGGGGTGCACTCTAACCCATTATCCATGCCATTAATGAAGTATAGGGCAGTATTGGCCCAGTAATACACTCTTGGAATACACGAGTTCTAGTGACTGATTTCCATCTGGGCTTGGTGATGCTGATTACAAATCTCCGAGTCCAGCCATTCAGCCAGCTTTCCATCTGCCTCACTGGCCCCTTATCTAGATCATACTTCATTAGTCAGTCTATGAGGACATTATGAGAGACAGTGTCAAAAGCCCTGCTAAAGTCAAAGCAGACAATATAATTTACTGTTTCCTCATCCACCAAGCCAGCCAACTAATTGTAGAAGGCTATCAAGTCTGTCAGGCATGATTTCCTCTTTGTAAATCTGTGCTGACTACTCCAAAACACCTTCTTGTCCTTCATGTGCCTGGAAACAGTTTCCAGAATTACCTGCTGCATCACATTTCCCAGGATTGAGGTAACTAACTGGCCTGTAGTTCCCTGAGTCTTCCTTCTTGCCCTTCCTGAGATGAGTGACATAAGCTGTGCAGTAAGCTGTACCCAACTGTCATGTGAAGCATGCCCTTTCTGTGTTCAACGACATAAAATATATATAATTATGGTGGGTTAACCTTGGCTGGACACCAGGTACCCACTGAGCCCCTCTATCACTCTGCTTTTCAGAACGATGGGAAGGGGAGAAAATAAGATGGAAAAAAAATAATAAAAGAACTCATGGGTTGAGATAAAGGCAGTTTAATGGAAGCACAAAGCAAAGCCGTGTGTGCAGAAGCAATGGAAGAACAAAGTATTTATTCTCTACTTCCCATCAGCAAGCAATGTCTGGCCACTTCCTGGTAAGCAGGGCTTCATACGCATAGTGGTTTCTCTGTAGAATAGTTGTCATAAATAATGAATTCCCCCTCTTCCCCCTCTCTTCTCAGGGAGACTCAATAAAATAATGTCAGCCCACAGAATCTGCTCTTTTAGCTTTGTCCTTAGACTCTGCTCAAAAACTGCCTTGGAGTTTATTTAAGTGCTTCTGAAAAAGTTATTCTCAATATTTTACCTCAGAACGCCCCTGATGTCAGCCAAGATGGAGGCCATTCCATGAATGTAGCTTAGGGCAAAGCTGTCCTTCCATACACAGGTGAACAGAGCTACTCCATGTCTAGCTGAACAGCCAAGATCTCAGCAGTGCACAGCACCTTGTCCCATAGCAGTGGGAGTGCTGGCCCCTGACACTGCTTCTCTTGAGGGCGTTCGTAAGACTCTAATTTGCCTTAGTAATAGTAGAGTGTTATTAAAACAAAGAAATAGCTTAAGGAAATGCAGTGGCTCACTGGTAATAGTTCCTGTTTGTGTGACATGGGGAGTTAAACCTCATAACAAGTTAGATCCTCTCTAATAAACCCAAATGGAGAGTTTATGACTGGTTCAGTACCTGGACTCCAGTGCTATAATTAAAAAACACCAGAGGTTGGTTTTGAAAAGACAAAACAAAACAAAGCAAAATTTCTCATCAAGTCCCTGCTGTTTAGCATGGATTTCAGAAAAGGAATGGTTATGCTGACAGACTGTAATCACAGCCTTTGTGCTTCTTATGTGAAATAACCAAAACAGAGAGCTAACAAACAGCAGCAATTTAAATGGTAAGGGCTGGTTCTTTGTTTTGCCCTAAAGACTTATAAAGCTTCTTTTTTTCCATAAAAGAGATCTTTCCTTTGGCAGCCAGTTTTCAGAGAGAGGTTGCCCTCTGCTTGTTATCACCGTCACTGAAAGGTAAGCACGGTTGCCTTTGTTATGGGGAACCAGACTCCCAAAGGGACTCCTGTGTTTGCTCTCAACTTCCCTGACCGACACAAGGATATCTCCCAGGTCTTAACTCCCCTTAGCTTATCTCTCTTCACGTTTAAACTCTAGTTTGGGGAGCGTAAGGGAAGAAACATTTTAGAGCACAGTGACCCTTCCTTGTCCCACTGAAAGCGTTTGCAAACAACAAGTTCTCTCATGGGTACCTTTGAAACTGCATATATTAGGCACACAAAGTTTGTACAGCAATTAGTCTTCTAAGTGGATATATTAACTTTTGACTGTACTATGATTCAGTTATCTTAAAGTTCAAGTGTTAAGGCTTGATTAATTTATCTTGACTCTTGGAGCTTCACCTTAACTTTACTGTAACCCTCTGCAGGTACAGAGCATGCTGTAGTAGGTATCTAAAACTGTTTAGCCCTTTGGATCTATGGGAAAATATTTTCCGACAACTGTCACTTCTAGCTTTGAAGTTGGTGTAGGTCAGATGCCAAAACAAGAATATAAACTTTTCTGACAAAACATGTCATGTTCACAGTGTACACGGATTATATTGCAAACCTCCCATTCTATTGCATTTTCCTTTCTCTGGGAACTGTAACCACCGAAGAGACTGTAATGTGTTAGGAAGTCATGTTCTGCTTTTAACGACTTCTGCAAAGTGCAAAGATACTGTCAGAAAGAAGGAAGGAACTGAGAAGACTGGAACAATGCTAAGAAGTTGCTCAACCAATATCTGCCCTAAATTATTTTCAGTTTTACTCCTCATGGAGGCAGTTAACTGAAATGCAAAGCATTTTTCTTTCAAATAAATTAAGTAAAGACAGTAACAATTTAATGTCTTCTAAGGAGATGCATACAATTTAACTGCCTAAAATGTGTGAGAAAGTGCTTTGACCAAACAGGTGTTAGAAAGGTTGTAACTACAAGCCCTCTACCTCCATTGAGGTTGGACCTGGCAATCTATTGATTTGACAGAGGAGCTCTAAAATTGAGATAAATAAATCCCATCCCACTGAACTGTTCAGCAAGAATTTCCCACCTGGGTCTGCTAATTTCATTACAGATGAACAAGGTCAGGTTGCCTGGGATACTAAAGGCATCCTGGACAGGCTGGTAAATGGTCCAGCTGTATTTTCTAATACTTAATACATTCTGTTTTCTATTTTCTCCTCCCCTTTGGCTTGATCCAAACCAAAACATGTCAATGGAAATACACCCATCAGTCAAGAGGCTCAGGTCTGGACCTTTGAGAGAACCATTCAGTATTTTCAAAAAAGGCAGTAAGTAGAAGCCACAGAGAGTCTGAAATATTCTTATGACAACTGATAATCTAGAACAAGGGAAAACTGTAAGGACAAATTCACCGTTCAGCATAACATATTTTGCTCTGTTAAAAAGGAAAGTTATTTTTTTTCCTCCGCAAATGAGACAATATGATGGGGAAATTAAATTAAATGGTGATGTTATTCCCCTGGGGCAAAACAATTCTATTCAATAAATTAATTTTACATCAGTTGCTCTTTCCTTTCTTGAAACTGACAGTAATAACCTGACAGCTTAAAGCTTTAATAAACTTCAAGAACTAGGAGACTGTCCTTCCTCCAAAAAAAAAAAAAAAAAGCCAAGTATATCACAGGTATTAGAGTCTTTCCTTGTTCATTGTAACATAAAAAGTCCTCTAAATTCAATTCTACTTACTGTATTACTTGATGAACCAGACCACTTAAGATAGTTTTTGACAGCATGCAGTTTTAGTATCTTAATGTTCCCATTCTTCAGAAGATACTCAAAACCTCAATGACATTTCCCATTAGGTGGCTCTAAGTAAATATTATACGAAAAGGGCAAACACAGAGAGGAAAAGTATTCTGTCTCTGAGACAGTCCTGTTTGTTAAAAAAGAATAAGTCATTCTGTACAGGCTGCTGTGTGAGTTAAGCCAGAAGGCATGAGCTGGTATACTCAGTGTCTTTGAGGGTTAGGAGATCTCTCATCATCAGTGTCTGAATTGGAAATAAGATACATTGTAATTTTAAACACAGAATTTGTTCTTTCTTTCTTTCTTTCTTTCTTTCTTTCTTTCTTTCTTTCTTTCTTTCTTTCTTTCTTTCTTTCTTTCTTTCTTTCTTTCTTTCTTTCTTTCTTTCTTTCTTTCTTTCTTCTTTCTCTAAATGGGAAATTATCAGCAATGGATTCTATCCACCAAAAAACCCACCATGCTCAGAATCCCACGATGGTAGGTCTATATCTTAAATTTTGTATAGGAGTGCTTGTGCAGCTGATGTTGCAGTCTTCTGAATAACTGCAAGGGGAAATAAAGGACTCTGACTTTCTTCCTCAATCTTTTTATTTTTAATTCTCAAAGTCAGCCCACAAGTGCAAATATTAACCCCCAGCCCTAGAATAAGTCATCTCTTTTATCATTCTTCTCATAAAAACTTTATGTTTCTCCAAAAGTATTTTACAACAGTGACAGAAAGCACTGTGACAGATTCCGGCAGAAGAGGACCAAGAGAAAGGCTGGGAAGTCAGCCAGAAATTAAGAATGATTCCCCTTTTGCACCCGCTCCAGGGTATGACATCATCCACTGTACTTTGATGCCTCCTTACAAAGCCTTTGAATAACAAGCCAAACATATTGTGCCAAATATCTTTGCTATTATTATAATTTTTCATTTGGGGATGATTCTGATAAATGATTTGTAAATGTAAAAAGGCCATTAAATGGAATAATAAGGAGTTGCTCAATTCTTCAGCTGCACTGAGTAGTTCCAATTAGAGTCTGAAGGAGGAATATTGCCTTTCTATCAGTCAAGCCTGTGACATAGCACATCTCCCTGAGGTCATGGGTCCTGGATACTCAAAGAAAGATGTCACTTGTATTCTCAAATAGATTATAGAGGTTTGCTAATCAGTAAAAATTGGTCTCCCTAAAGCATTCATTGGGTAGTTGGGCAGAAAAGGCACTTTAATGGTCTAAACTCGAGGCCCTAGAGCACTATCATTATTCAGAGGACATTTTGGAATACTGAGTAATTAAGTTGAGTATTTGTTAGTTATTTCTCACTACTGAATAATATAATTACTTTTAAATGTTGAACATAATTTCAATTAGCTGAACACTTTCTTTTCCCCCATTCCCAACAACTTAGTTTAGGATACAGCAGCAAATCATTAAAAGAAGATAAAAACATAAAGTAGTATAACTGTAAGAACAGGAAATATTGTTAAAGACACAACCAGCTGTTTGCCACTCTCTAGCCCTTTTCCCAACTTCTCCTTGCTCTGGTCTCAGTGACCCCTAAATAAAATTAGGAGACATAGTGCTGCAGCTGGGATAATTACAAAAATTAATGTAATTAATTTTTGGGGCGGGGGTGTGTGTGGGGTGTTGTGGGTTTTTTTTGGTGGAGGTTAGGGAAGGGAGTTGCTAAGTGCTTTGTCAAACTGAGTAAGTAGTTTGTGCAAAGTAGACCTAGTGTTGTCATCATTGTAGTCAGTGGAAAACCTTTCCTCAAGTTGATTAAGAGTGTAGCTGGACTCCCTATGGCCAGCTTAGATTTAATTGGCACCCCTTGCTAAAGTTATGAGGAGGTGGGCTTACATACATGCAAGTGCACTTGAGGCCCCAGATATAAAAAGGCAAGATTGAGAAGGCATTCTGGTAAATTCTCTATTCAATTCTACTGAAATATTGATTTAAATTGATTCCCTGCCTCTACTGTTTTTCACTGAAAACAAACAAGAGGTCATTTTTAAGCCCTAGGGCCTATGGGCTTTGGTAATTATGGAAATTTTTTTTGAAAGACTCAGAAGAGCAAATTGACCATAGTCAGGCAACTTTATTAAAACCTTATGTTAATAACACCTAAATTCGGCCCTACTACTCAGGAAGTCACAAGGTCTGGAACATGGTCTTAGCCATTCTTACAAGGTCACCCAGGTGATTTAATTTGACATACAGCAGCAATTCAGCCTTCATTTATTTTCCCACCAGGCTTATTTAACATACATATCAGAGATGTGATTCTTTTATAGTACTATTGGCATAATGATAATGTCTTTATAATAATAGTGATTTTACATTTTATTAAAAACATCAATAGGGAATTACTGCTCCTATGAAAACAGCAAAGAAAAAGAAAGAATTGTGCACTTTCATTCTGTAAATTCTATCTTTTGGTGTCAAATTAAATGTCATTATAATATGTTTTTTAAAGCACCAAATTTAAAACAAAGAGACCATTAGAATTTTAGTGTCAAATAACTCACATTGTTCAGTGAACATATGAATGATATATCTGCAACAGTATGAAGTTTATTGTTTATTCCCATTTTCATGCTTATTTAAGATTTCATAAAGTATTTAAATATGGATAAAATAATTAGAACATTTATCATGTGTTATTACTGCCATTAGTTATTGGGTTCTTTTAAAACGTGTATTTTGGAAACATATTTACATCTGGAAGAGACTAAGTAGAGAAGAATGCTTCAGTTTCCCTCAACTTATCTACAGATGAATCTGAAAAACCTCAGGTGGCTAACTCACATAACCATTAAGACCCAGCTCGCTCCTACCCTGCAGACACTCTCCATGCCTCAGGTTTACAACCTCCCTCAAACAGTGTTTCTTAGATTTCAGGACCAAAAAAGCAGTTTTTCTCTTTCATGCTGGATGCTTTGTGTGGTCCAGCCCCTTCATCTCCCACTGCTGCATCTGTTTTCACCTGCTCCTGATTGTCCTGTCAGATGAGGAATGAGTACTTTGTGGGGATTGCAAGCCTATTAAGGAAGTAGTGGGGTGGGATCGGGGAGAGCTGGTGTCTTGACAGTGTGAGAAAGGGAAGGAGCTTCTACACGTATAAGAAATGTCAGAGCATTCTTATTTCAAACACACACACATCTCTAATTACTAAATTCCGTCCAAGGGAGACATTACTATTAAGTCCTTGAAAAAGAGATGAAACAGGAAGAAAAGAATGTGTACACTTATTGGGTGGGATTAATCTCACTTAAATTTAGACATCTAAAAATTATTCATCTGAGTTAGTCATCCGTGACTACCCTCAAAGTCAGCAGAGAGAAACAGGCACACCTAAAAGGCATTTATCCTTCCTTAGAAGAAGATGAATTGCTATTTCGAGTTACCTGATTCTCTCCGTTGATTATAAAGAGGAACATGAAGTAAATAACTTGGACATCTGACTTTTAGACATCTGGAAATTAAGCAATATGAATCTGAGAAGCTCCCTGAGAAAGGCTGAATTTCATCCTCAGAACTTTGAATTAAAACGGTATATAGGGTCAGGTTTTGATTGCATTTTTTTTCAATCATTGCTGTTAAATTGAAATTTGCAGTCAAGACTGCACTTAAGACACTTAAAACATGAGGCTGTGATTCTACTCAGGAATATATTAAAGACTTACAGTGCATTTCTGGACCAATCACCTAGAGAAATAAGCACACACAAAAGCTTGGGTGACCAGAGATCCTACAGATACAGTCAGAAGTATGTTGGCCAAAGCTGAGAGTTTTTGTGTATAAAATATTTAAAATAAATAGAATAAATATTCAGTGGAAATACAAAACAGTACTACTACCTCTGACAAGTCCTGTGAAATGAAAAGTCTTTCTAAGATTTAATTTAGTATTCTACATTAGCTAATTCACTAATAATAGTAGTATTTCACTTCTCTAAAATGATCTAAAAGTCATTGATTCCATAAGTCTTTCTCAGGACTTTGAAAGTCCTTGAAAGACTAATTAAAACAAAATTATTTTTTGATTTTGATAAAAATATGGCTCTGACTGTGTTCCCAAAGTGTGTTCCCAGGATTTGTTAAGGTAGAACATTTTTTTTTTTCTTCTGAGTTAGAGTAATAAATTTATTGAGGGAAAAAAGTTATCATCATTTTGAACAGTATCTTCATGGTAACAGTATTTCATAAAGGGATAAAAGATCATTGTTCTATTTCTTTTTTGAATTGGACAGATTTAAATAACAGCTTTCATGAAAGGCTTCAAATCATAATGCTGTAAGGTATATGGGAACAAGTTAAATTTTAAGGATGATTTCTGTAACTGAATCAATCTGTGGGCTGAAATGTCAAAAGGAAAGTCTCAGAATTCCTCTACTTCATTAAAATATATTTAAATCTTAGTCTACAAATACTAATTCATAGATGTGTCAGTGTTTATTCTGACTTACAAGGTGAGGTTTCTCTCTCCTTTTTGAAAACTACCTTAACCAAAAAAGAGAAACAAATTATTAAGGTGAAATATAAATGTGTTTCTATATGAAAAAGTAGCCATTAGTTATTTTTTTAAAAGTTTTTATCTTGTGCTGATTCAGTTATGAGTTATTTCAAATAAATAATTCACCTCACTAGAAACTGGATGGTGAAGCTTGTATGAGACTCATATGTCCAGGAAGAAGAATTTGAGTGGTTTAGTTTGCTAGAGCTTTTTGTTTATTTATTATTCTTACTGGATAAAGAGGTTCTTCTGTTGGTTATTATGGAAATATTTTGTCAAAGAGGAACACTTGGCAGCAAAAACTCACTCTAAATTTATCAATATATGTATTTGGACAAATGTTTCCAGATGGTTTTCTGGGTCTTGGACTTTCACAAAGCAACACAAAACAAACACTTTTTTAATGAAATATTCTAGCTATGAAAGTTATTTTTTCCAGTCATTGAAGTGATATTTTTAGTCAATCTTGATCTGGTAAAACAGAATAAATCCCTCCAGCAAGCTGAACTTGCTGACACTATTTAGTATTTACACACAGCAGGGAAGCTAGTCTGTCCCAGGTATTTGCACTTTTTAAGGTCTCTGCTGTATCAGAACACACGTAGATGTATCTGTAGACATGGTGCTAGCTTCTGACTACTTCCCCTTTGGAGGTACAACATACAGACACAAGGACAGGAACACTGGGAACGTATGAGTACTAGAAGAATGCAAGTTAATGTGCTTTTAAGTTCAGAAAGATGTAAAAACTTGTAAACAAAATGAGGGTCTCTTCTCTGTAGTCTGATGCTTTCAAAAGATAAGGTTTCCTGGAGCATCTCCATAGGATTTTGAAAATTGATGCTAAAGTCTTTCTTTCTTACCTCTTCATATAGGCTCAGTTACAGATAAAATATCAGATTAAGTTCAGCTTTCATAGTCTAAAACTTCATTAAGTTAAAGATGTGAAAAGCTTTAAGTTTCTACTTGATGTTGTATTGAGAAAGAAAGGACTTAAGTACTTGAAGTTCTGGTCTAGTGAGAGTTTATTCTGGATTTATGACACTGACAGTTCTCCATCTTCTGAAGTGACTTTTCAGTGAAGTGTAACAAATAGGTGCTGGAGATCAGTTCAAATAACAGTTCAAAACCTTTAGCATTTACTCTGAGAAAAGAATATGATCTGTGGGCAGAAACCCCACACAAAAGCCCCCAAATCCCAAACCCATTAGACTTTTATGAAGAATTGATTTTTTGCAGGTAGATGTCTGGAAAAGATAGGTGATACTTATATACTGACATGTTGTTAACATATCAGTGCTTCAGATACAACTCCTACCAATTGCATTCTATAAAAATCTTCAAAATGAAAATCAAATACAAGCTTTTAAAAGCCAAAAATAACTCTGAATTTGTCTGTTGATTTGTTCTCTGCTTCCATGGGCATCTCCATTAATATTTTTTAAAACCTCATTACTAACTTTTCTTTCTCCTCCATGTGGAAGTTAACATTAGTTGGACTATGTATGATGTCATCTATCAGGATAAATTCTTAGTCATTCTCTTGTTTGGTTACCCATGCTCCTTGTCTGAGTTGTATGTTCTCATAGCTAGGTACTAATGAGATTACGGTGAAAGAGGATAAAGTTGGCAACAGTCCCTGCAGCCGTGTAAGGCTGTCTATGTGATTTTGGAGCCCATGTGACATGAGCTTGGATGTTCTGACTCACTGCTGAAAGCAAGACACTTTATCATTAATCTGTTGGGAGGAATTAGAGATGACAGAGCTGGACAATTTGTGCAAGAGACAGTATGGATGGATTTACAGGAATCAATTATACTGACATAAAAAGTAAACCTCATGTTTTAGAAACATACAGGGAAAAGGACCTTGCTTGATTGAGTTAAGTTTATGTATTTTTCATAATTAACAGATATGATATGAAAACCACAACCTGTAAAACTCTTCGAAACCACTATAGCAGCCTGTCTTTGCACACCCTGTCTCACTACTCAACTGCTTGACCTTTGCTGGTTTTTACTGTACAAAATTATGAGAATTTTAACATCTGATCACACAACATCCATACCTTCTTCATTCACTCTGCCATCTGCCATCTGTAAAATTTCCCAGCTTCTGCTCTATGAAGTCTGTAGTATCTAGTTAAACAGTACGCTCTATTAGTGTACATTATGGGTTTTATTATGCTGGTGTTAAAAGTTGAACAGTGAGGACTGACAAGCTAAGATTCCTACTTCATTCTGCCAACATACCTTCAGTCTTGTTATCCTTGCCTTGAGCTTTTCTTAGCACAAATTATTGATTGTGCCCAGTCATGCTAATTTGTGTTTCTGACATTGAACAGAATATGTCCACCTTCCCCAGTCAAACCATGAGAGAGAAATTAACCTTGGGCTTCTGACATAGTATAATAGAAGTGAACTGGGATCTAGCATCGTTTAATTGAAAGATTTGTATAGTTTGTTTAAATTTCTTTACTTCTTGCCTATAGAAGAGGTAATTATGAGACCAAATTGTCCTACAAATTGTTTCTTGGGATCAAACTATTAATTGATACAAGCATTAGAAAATCTTTGACAGAATGTTTCTGTAACAGTTTTAAGAAGATTAAATCTTTTTAATTTCTGAAATTAGCCAGCAAGTGCCCTTATTTTAGACAAGGATAAGAGATTTGGTTTTAGGAAACAGTAGTTTGTATTTAGAAAACAATTGATCAAAAATACAGGTTTTGAACAAAATTTTTGAAAATTAAAATAATATCATTGCCTTCACATCCAGAAAAAATATATCAGTAGTTCAACCTGGCTAGAAACCTGAGTGTACCTATGAGACTCTGGTTTAGCTTTCAGTCCTTCACTGCATGTATTTATCACTAGCACTTCCATTTTTCAGACAAGAAAATAAGAAAAAGAAATCTTAGGATTTTTCCAAAAGTGTTCATAAATTTTGTATAATGGAGTAGTAGGATTTCAGATTGAGTTCTCAAACCAAAGTAACCATATGCTTCTTGACCACATTATAAAATAGGTCTTAGTGACTCATTCAAGGATATATGGATGAGAAAGCAATGGAATTCAAACCTGGTCTGTGCTGTAATGACAAGGTTGTCATTACTAAGAAAACAAAGACTATACTAAAAGAAAGTATATAACAATGATGGAAACAACTCTGGATGGCATTTATATGAACCTCAGGTTCAGGATGCAATGAATTTTCTTATTACATTGTGTGGGTTTCCTTCAGTACTTCACTACAAATCCCACAGGTATTTCCTTCGGCCTTGACACACTTGATTTCAGTCACCTTTGAATTCCTATTTAACAAATGTATCTGGTAGATGAATACTGTATGAAAAGAAAGCAAAACCCACAAAAATAGAAACAATAAAAATAAATGAGATTTAAATGAGAGAAGAAGGATGGAATTAAAACAATAAAAATATGAAAAGACAGTCAGGGACAATGGAAAAAGAATAAAAATTAAAATTAATTTTAAAAACTGAAAATAACACTAGATTTTATCTTCTGGTTTTGGACTGAATCAAGCAATATATTGGGTTCTTTTGCAACCAAGGCTGAACTTTTACCTCCAAAAGTTATCTCATTTATTTTTTTTCCCTGGGACTAACTGAACTACCTGAAAGTGGCTTCTCAGAGGTGTGAGAAATGGGTTCAAACTTTCTGTCCGATATCATTGGATAAGGAGAAGAATAAAATGGATTCTTTTTTGAGAACAAATGCATGCATGGTCTTTTTGCTTAGATGTGAGCTGTCTGAGGACATGAGCTTAAGTAGCAAAACTATAAAACGTAACACTGATTACACTACTCCTTCTGAAATCCATACAGACTTGTCTAACATCCCATATATAAATGTCTCAAATAAAACACGGAACTGTGAAAATTTCTCTGTTTAGGCTTGCCAGGCCTATAACATATTTAGGTGCATATCTCGATACCATTGATCTTTCAGAAGAGAAAAAAAATCACCTTCTTGACACATCAAAAAGCAACACAGCATGAAAAGCAGATGACACTTTTGATTCTTAGATGTGTGTTGTGTTTATTCTGGATTTTGTAAAAGATCTAGTGACTGATAAGGAAGGAATTAAAATTTATACGAGCAGGATTTGCAGATGTGAAGCACTTGAACTCTAGAGAAAATATGTGATTCTCTGGTATGGAGAAGCAGGCATAGAGGGTCCAGAGCAGCATGGCACTGAGCCAGCTTCCAGGGAGAGCTGTTTTCATGTGTGTGGCTCAGAGTGTGAGGCAACTAGAACACCAGGTGGTCCAGGAACCAACTACTGGTTAAACTGGGTGCTCAAGACCAGTTGCTGGAGGGATCCTCTGTGTATGTTTGGGTATCTGTGAGTGTGTGTATGAGTATGTGTGTGTATCTGTGAGTGAGGGGGTCTGGTTCCAGTACAGCCTACTGGAGTGGGGCTCTGGTTCCAGAGGGCTCCTATGTCTAGGTGTCAGCAATTGAGGAGACTTGTATCCAGTGGCAGCTACCCAATAGACTGTCCGTTGAAGCATACCATATTGTGTATACTCATACATAGTTTCCACTGCCTTTCATTCTGCTCAGCCAGAGAGGGGTACTTGATGAGGCCATGGGTGCAATACATATGTGTGGTGGGTTGACTCTGACTAGAGGCCAAATGCCCAACAAAGCCCACTCTATCACTCCCCCTCCTCAGCTGGGCTGGGGGAGAAAAATATAATGAAAAGTTAGTGGGTGGAGATAAGGACAGAGAGAGATCACTCACCAATTATTGGCACGGGCAAAACAGACTTGACCTGGGGGAAAAACCAAATTTACTTTATTACCAATCAAAATCAGAAGATAATGAGAAGTAAAACCAAATCTTAAAACACCTCCCCCACTCCTCCCTTCTTCCTGGGCTTAATTTCTCTCCTGATTTCCACCTCCTCCCCCCAGCGGCACAGGGGAACAGGGAATGGGGTTGGGGTCAGTTCATCACATGCTGTTTCTGCTGCTCCTTCCTCCTCAGGGGGAGGACTCCTTCCCCCACACCAGCGTGGGGTCCTTCTCAAGGGAGACAGTCCTCCATGAACTTCTCCAATGTGAGTCCTTCCCATGACTGACAGTTCTTTACGAACTGCTTTAGCATGGGTCCCTCCCATGGGGTGCAGTCCTCCAGGAAGGGACTTCGCCAGTGAGGGTCCCCCAGGGGGTCACAAGTCCTGCCAGCAAACCTGCTCCGGCGTGGGCTCCTCTCTCCACGGGCTACAGGTCCTGACAGGAACCTGCTCCAGCATGGGCTTCCCGTGGGGTCACAGCCTCCTTCAGGCATCCACCTGCTCCGGCGTGGGGTCCTCCACGGGCTACAGGTGGTCATCTGCTCCACCATGGACCTCCAGGGGCTGCAGGGGGACAGCCTGTCTCACCCTGGTCTTCACCACAGGCTGCGGGAGAATCTCTGCTCCGGCGCCTGGAGCACCTCCTCCCCCTCCTTCTTCACTGACCTGGGTGTCTGTGGAGTTGTTTCTCTTACATCTTCTCACTCCTCTCTCCAGCTGCAAAGTGTGCAGCTTTTTTTCCTCTCTTCCCTTTTTTTTCTTAATTATGATATCACAGAGGCGTTACTGATGGGCTCGGCCTTGGCCAGCAGTGGGTCCGTTCTTGTAGCCGGTTGGCATTGGCTGTGTCGGGTTGGACATGGGGGAAGCTTCTGGCAGCTTCTCTCACAGAAGCCACCCCATGTCCCCCCCCCCGCTGCTACCAAAACCTTGCCACGCAAACCCAACACGATACGTATATATGCATTGGGTGTATATGTGGTGTACATACTGGAAATACACGCTCAGACTCACTACTGGCTGGATCCAGAGGCATACAGCTCACCTCTCCTCTATCGGTTTGCTGGATGCAGCAACCCCATCCTCTGTAGTGGCTTTGCTCCTCATACAGCCCTGCAGTGAGAGTGACTGAGGTTAAGTGGAATAAATTATGAGCCTGAAGCTATAAAATATAGTGGTCGACTGCAAAAATAGTCCTGAAATGCACAAGTTTTGTTTATCCTCATAGCACTGCTTCAAACACAAGTTTTAAACAGTGAAAACTGTCCCATATCCATTTAAGAGGTATGTTGAAAGCAGGTACTATTTAGGTACATGTCCTTATAGCAACATTCATTTTTCATCGAATTTCAGTATTGATACTTGTAAAATAGGGATAATGACACTGATTTCTTTAAGAGAACTGCTCCTCAATATTTTTATTGCTACGCTGGACTAAATGTTCCTCGGAGAGAAAAAAAAAAATCAGATATAAGGCCCATCTTGTCTAATGTTGCTGCAATGATTTTCATTTGCAAACAAATAAAAGGAAGATTAAACTTGACATACCCCTTTCTCACTTATATTTTTCACCTCATTTTGTTTTCTTGCTCAGGTATTTAAGAATGAGTGTATGTAGCGTTTGGTTTGTAATATATGTCTCTTCTGCATTCATACAGTAATGTAGAGGAGGGGAATTACAGGTTTTTTCTGGACTACTATCAAATGTGTCTTGGATCACAAATACTCTAAAGATTACAGGTGGAGAAACATTGCTTGAAAACAATTTGAGATCTTGTGATAGAAGTAATATATAGGAGCAAAGTAGTACTGCCACCAAAGAAGATAGCTGCAAACATCCTGTGTGCTTTGGCTATGAATTCACACCCTGTAGGCAACAACAACCTCTCTTCTTTGGCATAAAAGCAATGTTTTAGTCTTTAACAAAATGCTCTTTTATAGCAGCACAAAGCACTTTTAAAAATGTATTATTAAAAATTCTATTGAATTGAACATTAACATATCTGAACATACATAAAACCCCTCTGTAAATGCAAAAATACTCAGCATTTACCTCAGATCCCATTGAGGATAGCAGGAGTTTAACCTTATATTTCAGTGGAAGCAGAGGTAGGCCAGAGCTGAAAACTTTCCAGAATTTTGTCTCAACTCTTTTTTCTTCCCATGTGAAGTCCTAAAAGAGAAAAAAACAAAATAAAAAAAAAGGAAGAAACCCAACAGGCGCTGAACTATTTCCCTGCTCCCTGCGGTTCATGAAGGGCTTGGGCATGGCCTCATAAATTCTGTGGTCAGAGACAAATTCCTTAAATTTCTTCCACTGTGGAATCACTGGGGAGCCACAGCGTGCCAACAGTCTGCTGAGGGATGCTCCACATGCAATCAATGGGGAGTTTTGTGTTTGGGAGCTGATAGTGGAACGTACCCCACAGATCTGCCATAAACTCATCGCTCTGTTGCACCAAAACAGTTTGTTATATTTAGGTACCAGCTGGAACTAATGACTAGCTCTTTGAGATCTTGGTTATCATATGAGTCATGACCTATTGAGCTAAGTAGAGGACTAGGACAGGAATATTGGAGATCTAAGCTTGGCTCTGCACTTGGTTTTCTCTTAGAGTCAAAGAAGCAGACAAGCTTTCCAGCTGCATTAAGGGAAAGATAGTGATTGCTATTGGAAGTATCGGTTTATGTAATGTCATTATAATCTCAGCTGGTACAACTATGCATATTGTTGCCCCCCTCTCCCCCCCTTTTTTTAAGTGGCAAAATGGTGAAAGGGCTTTGAAAAAACTCACTTTAGAAGAAACTGAGAAAGTTTGAGCAATCTGTTTAACACAGGAGTAGACCATTATATGAAAAGACTGAAAAGAACACTAAAAGAAAAATATATACATATGGGAAAAAAAAAAATCCAAAAAGTAACCATGAGTACTCTTTTCCTTCTCTCTGGCATCAAAAGTAAGAGGTGAAACAATGAAAATTTTGAAGTCAATAAAAAGGAAACACTTTGTGTGGAACTCTCATGGGATATTATCGAAGCAGTCTTAGCTAAATCGGAAAGGCATGAATGTGATTTCAGATTAATAACAATGTTTAACAGCTGTTCTTTAAGTGGACAGAAATAAAATGCATTATGATGAACAGTTAAACCCCATAGATTCATGCAAAACATTTTTTTAAGACATGATACCTGATTACAGAACCTGGTGTTCCTGTGAGAAACAGGAATAGAATATACTCTCTTAAGGAAGGTTATCTTCTGTACAGACATAATCTCAGAGTTACATTTTTTTATAATTTTCAGTAATTTCAGTCCAAATTGGCAGAGATACACTGGAAACAACAAGCATAATTAAGTATGCTGAAGAGGGATGGTTCTCCAGAATTCAACAAACAATGGTAGAGACCAGAGCTGAGGATCAATACACAATGAAGAATTAAAGAGGCGAAAAAATATGAGTAAATATATGAGTCATTTTAAAATCAGAAACTGAGTATTGATGAGGAATAGAAATCAGATAAAAAGAGAGAAACAACAAAACAGAATGATTAAGAGAATTGACATGCTTAAAAAGCCAAAGAATTTAATAATTAAAATATCTACTGTCAAAAGAAAATGAAAGGACAAGTGAAGGAAAATAAATGAGTAAAGTAAAAGTCAAATCAAACAAAGCAACTATGATCAAACAAATATGGCAACTGAGTTTGAATTTCTAAAAGTTTGACGCAGCATTACACTCCTTTTGTCTTCTTGTTTCTTTGTGCTTAATAATACAATCAGAGAAGTCACTTATTTAATTACAGTCTCTCTTCTTGCCTTCACTACACACACATAATTTCTATGTTTGGTAAGAAATGCCTATGGGATATCAAGCAAATCACTTAACTCTTCTCTCACCTTGGTTCCCTCATCTGAAAACAGTGAATATAAAGTGCTCCCTTTTCCCCCAAGAGGGTTTATTTTTAATTTTTATTCTATTTTCTTTTTCCACAAACCTTGTTTGAACATCTGATAATTTTTTTTTTTCCAACTGCACTGTGCAAGCCTACTAGCCGGGGGAGGGGGGCTTTGTTGTCTGTTCTCTGCATTGCTACTCATTTCTTGCATGACTCCGGATAGGTCACTTAACCTCTGTGGGCTTCTGCTTCCCCATTCATATGGTGGGATAATACTGACCTACCTCAGAGGGGGATGTGAGGCTAAATCAGTGTTTAGAAAGGACTGCTGAAGTGCAAGGTGTAAAGTATTATTATGCTGAGTGCTTCAGCAATGAGAAACTAACCCCGCGACTGAAAATCAGTTTAATATATGAAGCTCTAGCAGCTAGCATGGATTTGCTGATGAGAAGGGTGGCTGCCCTTGAGAATGGAAAAACACAGTCCCACACAGCTCTGACCACATTCACTTTGCTTACTCAAGAGCAGACAATGACAGGCAGGGGCTGGAGGGGGAAGGAGGAGGGGAGGATTTAAAGTTAATCTTGCCATGCAACTGTGTACAAGAATTGCTGTCAGTACAGCAAACTGACACAAGGTAGGGAATGAATCCAAAAGACATAAGCTAAGAATGTGAACAAGGAAGAAGCTTTGCTTTTGCTTTGTCTTTTTTTTTCCCTTTGTGGCTTTTTTTTTGGTTTTGTTTTTTGGGGTTTTTTTTTTGGTGCAGCAATCTAGACCTCCTCCACTGCTTCCTCCCATCCCCCTTCCCCTGGGAAAAAAAGAGGGGAACTCTTATTAACCAGTGCCTCTTTCTACTGTGAGTAGGGAAATGCTTCAACACTAAGTCACTAAACTGCAGGTTTCTGTGCAGCCATACTGCTTGCCGTGAATTATGTATGGCTATTCAAAGCAGGTATTAGACTGCATGTGCAGATACCACTGTACATATTAGATCACTCCAACAAGGATATCTTTTGTAAGGTTGGAAAAAAGTCGCAGCTCAGATATGTTTATGGATAAGAAGATGTATTGAAGTAGGTGAACTAATAGATCAATGCACCAAAGTTTATGGGTACAAGTCAGCTGTCATGGGCATGGTTAAGGGAGTTATAATATTCCAGTAAGGTCCCAAGCTTAAAATAAAATAATTAAAAAAAGGATTAAAACTGCTATGTCACTTAATTGATAGACCAAACCCCAATCAATCACTCTTGATTGCTGACCAGCTCTCACATTCACCATATGGCTTGGATTTCTAAACTCAAATTTAAATCTTTTAATCAGAGGCAGGTTTGAAGACAGCAAAACCTTAGCGGTGAAGTTTCTGTTACTGAGCTGAAAAGAAAAGCAGATGAAGAAGCAGAGATTCTTATTCTGACACTATCATTCATACAAATAGTTCTCTTGAATCACTGTAGAAAGACAGGTATATGAAAAGCAGAATCTGACCCAGAATATCAATATGTATTATAACAAGAACACTCCTTGTAAAACTTATGGTGTGTCCTCTGAGCATGTGTGTGATTGCTGCATGTGCTCCATGCTATAAAACCCCTGCAAAAGAGGCTGTTATTATTAATCATCCTGCAGCAAAATGGGTTGAACAGGTCTCTTGTCCTTCCCGCCCCACCAGCTTCCATAGCCTAATCCTGTCCCACTCTGTTTCCTCTATGCAAGCTACCAACCTTTCTCTTCTGTCCCTTAGAAACAATCAAAGAAGCAAGACAGATCATTTCATAGCTCTAGTTTAACACGGAAATATCCATGTATACATATTTATATATACGTATCCAGATACTCATTTATGTCCATATAATTACAAACACACACGTGTGTATATGTATGTGTGTATTTATATGTGTAAGTAATGAATACAGTCAAGGTAACAGTAACCTTCACTGAGGGTAAGTTGTGAGGAATCAGCAGCAACAGTTCAATGGTCCAGACAGTGGAAGAACCTCTAAAACAAGCTACCACAAAATTTATAAGGTGAATTCATGGATAATTGAGAAACAGATGCTTCCATATAAATTTTTCTTAACCTCATGAAAATAATTTAAGAAGAACTAAAATCTGACCATTAGCACAACAGTTGCCATTAAAAAAGTGGTTTCTGTGACAGTTACTTGTGGAATAGCATAGTGAGCTCCTATGCCAAACCACGCTCTACCTACAAGAATGTATTCAACACCCTAGCAAAGTAAATTTGATCTGCTAGTAGTAAACTCTCCCTTCTTGTCCTAACATGCACCATGCTTCACACCTCAGGTTTGATCGGATTAAGCTATTACCCTGGTAAGGCATGTATGTATAATAGAAGTATATTCATCTGTTTCCCTAAAACATTCTTATAAGAAGTGATAATTACCATACCCTTCATTCTGCTACCTAGTATATGAATAAATAATAACCACATCTAGGACCATCTAGAGAGTATCTGAGTGCAAAACCTGATATGCAGCAAGCAAACTTTAGGCAGAAGTGAAGTAGGCAGCTGCCTATGAAAGCAGGCAGATGGGGGCAAAAGAGCAGCCATGACCCCATACCTTCCCTACATCAATTTTCCCCACTCCTGGTCCCCAAATCTGTGTCGGTCATTGCTCCCATAAGGCCCTAGTATTTGTGCAGCAGAGGCCACTGCTGGGATGCATTGTGTCTCCCACCCTTCCTCCTGGCTTGGAGAACCTGGCTTGGCGCTATGAGGCTTCCTCCAGGCTCTTTGCTCTGGGTCTGGTCATGCCATCTTTCTCTCTGGGGACAGAATAGCCTGCTTTGGTGTGGCTCCAGATTCTCATCTTTGGGGCAGCAAAATTCAATTTTTCAGTGGTGCTGGTAACCTCCAGACCTGGAACATGCATTTCCAGGACCAGGGTCATAAATCATACTGGTATAAATTTCACTAAATAGAAGAATAAATAATTAGCAAGTTATTTGGTGGCAAATTATTGCCACTCCAGGCCTGAGGAGCTGCTGTCATTTTTGTACATGTCGCTCTCCTTAATACACTTGACAAACCCTAATATACAAAAACTTCAGCTGCTAATTCAAGATAATCTAGGTTTTCTCCTGGCAAAATTGAAGTAAATATAAATCACTTCCCCTGATGATGTTTACAATATTTATTCATGGACCCTTCAGTATGAAGCACTTTGATTAAACAATTTAGCAAAAGCACAGCAAACCCACCTGCTGTATGCAGAACAAGAACTGAGCATCTCCAAGGTTGTTACGAGCTATTATACGTGTATGAAAAAGATGCTTTACACTTGCAGTCAGAGATCCAGAAAAGTGACAGCTATACAAAAATACACGAGCAAAACACAATGACATGGGCAACGGTTTATTCCCAGCCCTTTCTGCATGCTTTACAAAAGTGGAAAGTTTTTGAGATTATCTACAGTAATTAGGAGTCCCCAGTTGTGTTTACATGGTTAGCAAGTGTAAAATACGATGACCTGCTGAGGATTTGCAAACAGCTAAGTTATAATGATGGATCGTGGTGAGAGGACATGTAAGATTTCCCAGACTTCTGCTGGGAATACTTCAAAAATAAAGCACGTTGTTTTCCCTTGGGGTTTATAACACCTCTTTCACTTAATCAGCTTGCCTTTTTGCTCTCAAGTAGAAATTTCTCCAATTTTACTCATCGGGAGAAATTGCAATGTTCACAGTGTTATCGCAGTGATTTTTTAACTATCTTTTCTCATGGCAGGCACTGGGTTAGGGTAACAAATAACTCCTTTGTAAAATTTGGTTCATTATCTTGCAAGAATAAAACATTTGAAGAAAGGATACTATAGGTATATATGTCTGTGTTTATGTATGTATATTATACATTATAAGTATATGTTTGACTTGTATGTATATATATTTTTATATAGACAAATATAAAATTCTGATAATATAAAGAAAAATTTTAGCTTTTATATTAAAAAAAAATTGTGATAACATCATAACCAAACAGAGACTAATTTATTTTGAATTGTATTAAGCAGGTAAAGGTGGATTCTGCATTTAATTTGTATTCTCATATTGCCGAAGTAATTTATTCCCTTTCTCCATGATGGGATAATGTATGCAAGCCATGCTCAGTTATTTTATACAGTAACATTTGAGCAGAGCTATCACTGACTGTGTGTTTGCTCTTGTGGCTCAGAGAAAGCAAGCAGGGAAATGAGTAATGCTTTATTACTGCCAAACCCTGCTCAAAAGTGAAGAATACCCTTAGGCATAGTTTGAAATGGTACTATAGGGTAGGGGGAGCTTTGCTTGTCTCCCTGACAGAACCACATAAAGCACAGTCGAGAGGTGAAAATGATTCAGGAGAGCTGCTTTGTAGCTTCAGGACAAGCCATTCCCACCTTTGCTGATATTTCTGGCTGGTACTAGATGAATAATGGAAAAAAATAAGGTTCAAACATTTGAAAAATGGAAACCAAGTGAAACACTTGACAATATTATTCCACCTGCTGTGTCCAGGACACCAACCTTTTTTAGGCTTCTCCTTTCTAGTGCCAGCTAAACCAGCCAGGATTTGGACTGCACTGTAATATCTACAGGCATATACTCCTCTTCACTCTGAGCAACTAAAGGTGATGGGCTGATAACAAAGGGTAGGATTAATCTCATCTGGCTTTAGCTGCCTAAAAGTTTAACTGTCATCAAGTTTAAACTAATAATTCAAGCTCCCTCTGTAGTCCATAGAGAGAAATAGAGACCCAAAAGAGGCATTTATCTTATCTGATATGGGCATCCGAGTAAAATTCTCCTCCCTCTTTCTGCCAGGATTGTAGAGGAATCTTTCCTTAAATGACATGGCTAATTTTACTGTGTAAAGCAAAGTGGAATGAAACTGGGACACAATTTTTAGTATCACATTTTTGATTTATTGTTACTAAATCTCTTGGGGGTGCCCAGAGCTTTACATTTTCCTTTCTGTTTTCATCGTCTCATTTTCCCCACCCTTCAGCCAATTTAGAGCTGAAATCTTACAGGAATTGTTCTTCTTAGTCTTCTATTCCTTCCTAGGAACAATTTTGTCTTTCCATATTCTGGCCTGCTGAGATGAAACATTGCTCGGACCTTTCTTTTTCCATGCTAGGATGTTACTTTCTCTTGAGAAAGCTGCACATTATGTGCTATTGAACATTTTTGGTCCTGAGTTTGTTTTTCACTTTAATGACTGAGCTTCAGTTCATTTTAATTTGTGTTTCTATATGACGATTAAGTTTCTTCCATTTCACAAATGACTAAATGTTCTACTTGTATTGATTACAAATATAGATTAAAACACTATGCTTTTTTTAGACCGTTTCATGTTTATGAGAGGCAGGTAAAAGAGAGAAGGTAATGGTAGGTGCAAAAGGCTATTTTTTTTTTGCCTTTGTTTTTTTCACAGCTTTCATCATATTTTCTTATTTCTGTGTGTGAAGGAAAATATTATAATCTTGAATTTTTAAAGTGGTACTTAATGCTCTTGGTACTTCAGATGTGCTGAAATACCACATACCACTTTTCATCAGGAACTTGCAGATTAACAAATATTGATGAGCTTCTGAAATTCCTATGAGACTAGTACATGCACGTTACATAATGAAGGAAATGCATAAGGAGGTTTTACATAGTTCTTCAATTTAAAGCTTTCTGAAGTAAATTACTTAATGTTTATGACTTGTGTATATGTCAAAAGATTTCAGAATATTTTCTTATTCACTACCACTACAAACATATAATGCATACTCAAGATTTGATTGCATCTTAGTGGGGGATTGCTAATGTTTCACAAACTGCATGCATACTTTTAACTGTCTCTTTCATCATGAAATGACTCATTGCCTTTACTTTTGTGAGAGGTTCTCTCTTTGATGTTCTTTTCTTACTTTGCATAAATTTGTTTTTTAGTACTTACTATCTGCCATTTAATGTTCTGTCATTGTCTGTCAGTTGCATTATTTTTTTTTACTATTCCAATGACATCTTTTTGATTTTTCCAGTCTCTCCATCCCCTAAACTGTTTGCAGGTGGGGGCATGCCTTCAAAGGCTAAAAGTAAAGAACAGGGTGCAAACTCTTTTTACATTTATTAACGAAATATGCAGTTTGGAAATTTGCATATATATTATAAGAAGTGGGTCCCCATTAATTAATTTAATAAGCTTGGTTTCGGTTCCAAATAGAATCACTCTACAGTAGAAAAAATCAGTAGCTACAGAAAATACAGTAGCCACCATTAAGAAGTCAGCATCTATCATATGATCATCAGTCATTGCCTGATGTAAGCAAAAGAAACACCTATTTTTAAAAAGAAATCTTTAATCTGTTCCAATGGACATTTAGACCTCTATAAAATTTAAATAATTAGCACTTTTTCAGTATGTCTAATCTATTAAATCAAACTAGGTGAAGAGTATATTTTTAGCATGTGTTCAGTCAATCACTTCTATGTATGTAAACGAATCATAACATTTACCCTCATGGACCAAGCCAATTTGGAAGTTTTAAACAGAAGCAGAATCAGTTCATGGAAAGCCATAGGATCACCTTATGATCTTCCATAAAACTAAATATCAGAATTAGAGCCACAGCTATAACAGTAATAGCAAAAAAAAAAAAAAAATTAAACCCCATTTTTCACTTTTAAGCTATATCTGCTTTGGGAGACTTATTTTTTCACAGTAACAGGAGCGCTGTGGAGTAGAAGAAGGTTATTTTGTGTGGTTTTCAAATGTCATCATACACTTATTGTGTAATAAGACAAAAATCATCAGTCAGAAAACAGATTATCAGTTAGTCGTACATAGCCATAGCAGGTTAAACATTTAGGGATTTCTCATTTTGTGCCCTTCCATTTCTTCTCAGTTCTTTAAAACAGCTGGAAGACAGAAAGAAGGGACATTCGTAAAAGTGACAATTACATGGCACATGAAGTAAAATAGGAGAGCTGGTTCATGCAGTCCAATAATTTCTGAAGTTTCCCCCCTTTAAATCAGAACTGAGGCCAATGACATTTATGCTGTCTCCCTTGTAGACACTTCAGTGTTTGTATTAGGAAAATACCGGAGCTGGAAAGGCTGCGATTTTCAGTGGTATTTTGTTGCGCTGGTTAACTGTCCATGTTATCAAAAAAATTGTGGCCCATTTTTATTTTGTATTCATATGACTACAGTTACCAGCCACAAGTCCATATTATGCCATTTTCTAGTGCATTTCAGAAATCTGTGATACCCATTATTTTCTCCATGTGGAGCTACCAATGTTCTGTGAACAGGTTACCCTAGGAGATGAATTCTTCCAGTTTCCCCATGCAAAGATTTCTTTCAAAAATTCAAATATTTTCTAGACCTTTGCTGTAATTTCCATTTTTTAATAGTGCTCTCTTAAAGGTTTCAATGTGGACAACACTAACTTCTGTAGTACTCTGATATCAGTCTTACTGTTGCCTTACAGAAAAGTAGAAACACTGTACCTCTCATTAACACTTCCCTGTTTCTGAATCCACTGATTATATTAGTCCCTTTTACCACCACATTGCACTGGGAGCTCAGAATGCCTTGTCATCTAGAATTAACCATAAATCTTTTTTGGAGGCACCACATTAATACGTAGCCCTTCAGCCCACATACGCATCCCTACAAGCCTTGCTCCTAGAACCTCAACTTTGTCCTTACAAATATTAAGATGTAGTCTGTTTGAATAAGGCACGGTTTACTCTGCAATTCAGTTCAGTTGGTATGACTGACATCTTCATCATTACATACCACTTTGCCAATCTTTGTGTCACCTGCCAATTTTATCAGCAGCAATTTTATACTTACTTCCCAGCCCCTGATGAAAATATTGAATAGTGCTAGGGGAAGTACTGATCTCTGAAGCGCCCTGTGAAAACCACTCCCTTCAAAATGACAATCTCATTGACAGCTACCTTTAGAGACCCACCAGTTTCCCAGCTTTTAATCCTTATAACACACATTACGGATGTTTAGTACTAAAGTTCAGCCAGAAGATCATGTTTATCTAAACTAAAAGCCTTATAAAAGTCTACATTTATTTTTACGAGGTAACATGTAATTTTAATTTTTTTTAAGTTAGTCTTGTTTGATAGACTTTATTTCCTCTAAAGCCATTCATATCTATTAATTCCTTATTAAATCCCACATAAGTTTTAACAGTATTTTGCCTGAGCTGATGTTAAGTTAATATATTACTATGCTATATATAGCTCATACCAAACTCTGCATATGTCAAATAAAGCTGAGCTAGAGGACTTGATAAGAAAATGATCTTTATTTGATAGCTAGTCATGGACATATCCCTGTAACTAGAGAGGCTATTTGTATTTTTAGATAGATAGAAAATGTACTCAGTGCTTATGCCTAACTTACTCTTTCAGAGATGATTCAGTGAAGTCAAAAGTGACTTAGAAAGTGCATCATTCCTTCAGCCCATAAACTTTAAGAACAAAGGTTGATGAGCTCTTTTCAGTGTCCTAATCTAACCCCTTCACTCTATGCAAGAACTTTAAGGATAAAAAAAGCCCCAACCAGAACCAGCTTAACGATGTGAGGGAAACCTTTGAGGACTGCAAAATTTGCATCTGCAAGATTTTATCTTTAAAAAACTATGCATCAGAGGATTCACAGGGCACTTTTTTCCAAGATTTGCAGTTATTGTCTAGCCTTCAAACATGTTCTGTTGAAACTTTCTTCCTTAACAATTTTTCCTACAGTATAGATGAATGATCTTCAAGATTGCATCATTCTTGGTTATTCCTTCTTTTCATTATTTTATACTCTACAATAGTCAACAAAACTCTGTAGAGCTTTTTAATTGTGTGCTCTGAAAATTTTGCAGGCAAAGTGCCAGCCACTTAATTGTGCTAATTATTATTCACGCAATAATGCCTATTAGTCTGCACTTTTTTTAAAGGGGTTCAATCAGCATTCAGATCTTGCTTGCTTGGCAGAATGTCATTATAGCGGCTTTCAAAATCTGGCAATAAGCCTAAGAAGACTCCATTTTTGCCACTGGCACTGCCTAATCCAGACATCATTATCGATCAAACTGACACATCCCTGCCAAAATGGTTACAAAAAACCCCAGGAATCTACACAGCTCCAGTATCTCCAGCCTAAGTCTGCAAAATGATAGCGATCAAAAGATGAAATCATATTTACATGAGAAATCAGATCATAGATCTACAAACAGAAGGGTAGAGTTCCAGAACTGCATTTAGTTAGTGAAGCAGTCTTTAGAAGGGAAGACTACTAGAAGAATGAAAGGGAAGTAAGACCACTGCAAGAATCTGCCTGTTTAAGTCAAGTTCCAGGTCTGATACTGATAGCAACATATCAAAATATCAAGCCTAAACATCTCCCACTCTTTGATGAGAGATATATGCGAGCTCTTCAAACCAATTTGCCTGTGGAGTGAAAGTACAGTTACAAAAGTAACTGGAAACATGAGGCTTCTCACAGAAATGTGATTCCTCAACATGGAGAATAGCAGAAAGAACACAGGGACCATTAAAATTTTTCTATACCATGCTTTGAGTGACCAAAATGGAGTTTACACCGCATGAAGGAATTAACCTGATGCATAAAACACAGGGTTATTCGGAAACTCCATGGACTATTTTTTATGTTGCTGAAAAAGTGATTCCAAGTGACCATTTATTAATATGTAGGACATGAGACTAGATTTTCTAGTTAGCATTCAGCATAGGATGAATGGCAGATTGTGGCTCAAAGCAAGGCAAAATGATAAGAGAAGCATGTGTCAAATCTTCACTGTTCTGGCTTGTACTTTATGTAGCAATGCATGGTCTCCGACCACGCAGATCAGCCAGATTTGCCTCCTACTTTCCTGTACCCTGACTATGACAGTTTCTCTAATTCCAGGGTTACCATAATAGTGCAGAGCTAGATTTTTAAAAAACATTTTAGTGTCTCATTTTATGAACAAAAAAAATACATATTTAGTCTTGCAGACAGGCAGCATATGCTTCTGAATATAGGCCTTCACAAAGCACATACTTGGTAGGCTTTCATCATTAAGCTCACTGTTTAACGTAAAGAAAGTGCATTTTTTTGCTCACTTCCCTTGAAATTCTTGTTCTCCAGTCTCCAGCTATATCAATTAGCTACCTGTTAAGGAACTTTTACTGACTGATGCACTGAACTGACCATCCCACAGCTGCACAACAGAAGGAATTAAGTCAATAGAAAAATGAACTTACTACTGCTTGATTTCTCTCCCTTTATGAATTCAGAAGTCAGGTATTAGCGAAATATTCACTGACCTTAAGAAACATTCATTAAAAAAGCAGAGAAGGGAGAGAAGATAAAATTGACCAAAATTTGAGAGGTACAATCTAGAGGAAATAAATGTTTATTTTCTTTATGTGAAAGACTGAAAAAAAAAAAAGAGGGAAATACATAGAGAAAAATATTTTAACTCATGAAGAAATTTCTTGAATACCAATATAAACAGGATAGAATTAGAAACTTCTTGCCAGTGGGAAGGTCCAGGGATTTATTCCAAATCAGAAGTGTTCTACAAACTTCTCCTAACGTTGCAAAAATAATTTACTGATTATAAATACTATTTTTTAAAAATTATATACCAAAAGTTGTTTGCATCCAAATTAATTTTGAAAATCTTAAATTAGTTCAATTATTTTCCTTTTCTGATACAGAATTATCTCAGCACAAATAAGAGAGACACAAGGATGCTGAAGCTGAGCATGATTTTACTGATGAGGATCTTTTCACTGAAAAATGATGATGCATTGAACTAAATTATTATTGGATTTCATAGACTTCAACAAAACTTTGCTGAGAAAGGCTCTCAAGTTTCGAATGTAACTTCTGATTACTGCAGAATAGCTAAAATAAAATGCTTACTGTCTGAAGTATGAGGTTATGTAGGAAATCTCTCACTTCTACTGCATGTATTTCTTTTTTGCATAGATATGAGGGAACAGAGAGTAATGATGGATACAGACACACATATGAATTATATAGTTTGGAGGTGTGGCAGCATTGAAGACCCAGGGTCACATTCCAGCTCTTGCTCACTCTTAACACTGAGTAGAAACTACAGGTTCAAGATCATGCTTGTACCCAGACAATGAGACTATTGGTTGAGACAGATAACTGACAGATACTTGTTCTCCTTGCATACTAAAGCAGAAACAAAATGTTGAAGCTGTGAAGTTTTCCCAAAGTTATAAAAGTTGTTTTCCAGTTACACTTGGAGTAAATGTATTTCTATTTTCTCCTCCTAGAACTAGTCTTACCTGTTGTTGTCTTTAGTTTTCTCACACTGCTGGTGCCCCACATCTGAGAGTGCCATCAAGCTTCACATGCCCTCCTATGGTGTGCCCTCACATGGTGTCAGATGCTACCAGCTTTCCCTCATAATTTTTGCATTACCTTGCCACTTAACCTTTACTCACAGTTTGGTCTCCTGATGTGAACTACTTCAATTTTTCTAGAAATCAAATTAAATCAAAGAAAGAAGGGAAAGACTAGCAACAAAGTTAAAGAGGAAGGAAGGCTAAGGCAGGAGAACGATACAGAAAAGTGATGAATCAAGAAAAACTCTGGAGAAAGCTCCAGTCTATCTTCTCCTCAACACTCAGAATTTCCTCTATAATGCAAAGCTGCAAAAAATTATGGAATTAAGCAAATCTTCATGAAACGTGTAATCTAAAAAAATATGTTATTTCAAACAGTAAAGTGTGTTTTCACTGAATCATATTACATCCAACTCACACAGTGACACAGCTAACTATTGACTGCAAGGGAAGAGTCCTACTTTGATGGCTTTTCCAGTGCTGGCAACAAGGTAGCCTGTGATGTTCGTTTACTGCTCTAAGTTGCATGACAAATTGTTATATAAATTCTCTAAGTATCAAGGTGATAAAACTTAATTCACCTCTGCTACTAGTTGCATGAAAATTCAGTTGCTATAGAAGGATCAACCAATTCTACTTTTTCACACTTGCACAGTACATGTCACCAAGGCTATGAGTTAAGTGTCAAGAGTGGGTTTCTTACTATATATGGGACAGAAGGGTTTGCAATCCACCCAGTAGGCTTTATAAGGTATGAAATTAAAGGAGTAAATAGTTGTTTATGTGCTATTCTCATGGAACCCACTGAAGTGTCAGAAAATACCTTGCGCTATTTCAAAAGCAAAAGGAAAGACAGCATCACCATGACTATTACATGGAAGAAATTAAGTTAGTGGCACTGGAGAAATAAGACTTTGAAATGAAGAGACATTCTTGTATGAAGAGATGGCTTTTCTCACAGTTTGCCCCAGTAATCATTGTCATCTTAGCTACAGAACCATATGTATAGCTCTTCGTACTTTTGCATTGTGGATGTCAAGTTATCACATTTATAGGCTTTTGAAAAAGTTTACGCAGCAAGAGCAAGTCCCCCTGATTTTCAATAAACCAAAGAATCATAACTGATTTAAAAAATAAGATCTATTTTTCTATTACATGTACGACTTTTGGAAAACATACTTGAGTTTTGATGCACGTAGTTGAAATTTATGCTCCTAAGTACCGAAGTCACTTTGGAAAATGGAAATTCCGTGCTTCTGGAAATATTACTTAAGGTGTATTCATGGCTTTTTATTTCATGGTTAATCATCCTCTGTGTTAAAGGAGAATCTAGTTTAAACTTTATCTATTTCATGTTATATTAAAAACTATGCAGAAACTCCGTGAGCGTTCCTCTCACTGGGTGTCCTTGCCTTCTTGCTCTCCTTTGTATTATTATAGCACACCCATTGCATCTTCTCTTATATTAGATCATCCATATCCCAGAGATCACAGTGTGTATCCCTGGGAATTTATACAGTGATTAGAACAATGGGGCCCTGATTCTGAACGGTGCCTTTGGGATTTCCCGTGATATCAATTATATACAATAACAATCCTGCCTATGACCAGCGTTATCCTCCAAGCCACTCAGCTCCAATTGCGTGATACTTAAAATTTCTCACCTCATTTTCATTGGTCATGAGAGGAGAAGCAAAGAGTAAACAAACAGAAGATGACCTTTTTGAGTAAAACATCTAAACACAAAAAGATTAATCGACCCCCGTCAGCCAGTCATTAAATCAAATAAGAGCTTTTCTTGTACTTTTAAAGCTCAGATTTACAGTCAGGCAAATTGTGTAAAAAGGCTGGTAATACAGTGACGCCCAGTGCCACTGGGCTTTAGAAAGCTGACAGTTGCTGTAAAATAGTCATTAAACAACCTCTAGAAGAGACTCATCAGCAGATGCCCCCAGGTGAAGGAGAGAGAAAGCTGAGAGAATGAAGGAGAATCTAACATCTTAGCATGACTGAATTAAACAGAGCATATTATGCTGATTTTCAGAGTCAGCCCAGTAATTTAATTTTCATAGCAGTTCCTTTGATTGTAGCAACCATTTTATGAAACATTAATAAAACTTCTTTTTTATGTAGCACACATCCCTTTTCCATTTAATTAAGAAAAAAAAGGCAGGATGTACAAATTTGCTGACCATTAGCTCTGTAAATGACAAAAACAAATGAAAGATTATTTTTAATGCAGTACCACTGTGGTGGGTAGACTATATTTGGCTTCACAATAATTTCAGCACAAATTGGAAGAGACAAACAAACTGTACATGGATTTGCCATATTGTACTGCAATGTCATCTCACAAATCAGAATAGACTAGTATGTGTGTGCATGTGTGCACATATACTGCTTTTATACATAATTATAGTTAGTAATGATATATGCTTCATTGGAATTGATTCTTCTCTTGCTTTTGCTGATATAAATTACAGAATTAATTGGAATTAATATCAACATAAAACTGGTGTGAATGAATAGAAGAGAGAATAAATGTAGTTACCTGCTTGGGATACTGGAATACATACATGGAGCCATATGCCTGTAGTCTGCTATCATAAATATTGGCCCAATTACACATAAGTATCATCTGAAAAATGCAAAAATTTTGAAATTTTCCAGCAGAGTTGTATCCTTCAAGTATAGAAGAACTACAAAAGAGTGGGAAAAAAATAATTACCCTTTTAACTTTTTTATTCCTTCCTTCCATGCTGTCTTTCTGCAATTCCTTATCTTTCTCTCCTTTTTATGTCTTCAGTCTAGCTTATAACTGCATGAAGAAATGAATGTAAAAATGAAACAAGGAAAGAGAAAACACAGGGAAAAAGAGAAAAAAAAAGTTGCAGTGACATTACATTTCTCAGTTCTGTTGGGGTAGTGGTCCATTTTTCTTTAAACGAGAATTTCCCACTACATCTTTGCCTTGGAAAAGCAGCCAAACACTTTTTTCAACAAAAATATCTTCTTCAAAAAAAAAATACTGACACCTTTTTAACCAGAAAAAATACATTTTGCAGACAGGAAAGACATGTCACAAAAACATGTTCTCATTTGGTTACAAAATCTGTTTCTTTGTTGACTACCTCATTTAAATGTTGCCTCAAAGTCAGTCTCCTATCATAACAAATAGACACAGAAACTCATATGTGGAAATACACACATGTTTATATTTTCCTATATGTACATTTATATGTATATTTATTTACATATATACAAACATACAGTTATAGACAAACTATGCGTAAGAATAAAGACCATGAAGGGAAGCATTCAAATGACAAGAATTTTCTGACACTAAGACGGTCTGCTCAACCTTAACTCTGCCCAAATATATACAGGCATCAAAACCACACCATTACATGCCATTCTTTCCCTCACGATAACTTAGTTTCGTACAAAAAAACCCTGCTTGCTTAGTGTACAGTCATTGTTACAGCTTTTTGATATTTATCTTGATGTTCCCTTGTGAAGAAAGAAAATTACTCATCTCACAGCAAGGAACCATCCTCTGAAAGATGCTATGGATTTTATTCGTAGAAATAAAAACACAGGTGGGAAAGAGCCAGATCTTAGGTAAACTTTTTTTGTGATCTCTGCCAGATCACATCCTCCCTCTATGTCTCAGATTTTCATTAGTAAAATAACATTAGAGATATACTGGTTAGACTATACAGGTGGGGTTCACAGAATCACAGAATGGCTGAGGTTGGAAGGGACCTCTGAAGGTCAGCTAGTCCAACCACCCTGCTCAAGCAGGGACTACTAGAGTACATAAACCAGAATTTTGTCCAGACGGCTTTTGAACATCTCCAGGGAGGGAGATTCCACAACCTCTCTGGGCAACCTGTACCAGTGCTCAGTCACTCTCAAAGTAAAGAAGTTCTTCCTTATGGTCAGGTGGAACTTCCTCTGCTGCAGTTTATGGCTGTTGCCTCTCATTCTATTGTTGGGTGCAAATGAGAAGAGTCTGGCCCCGTCCTCTAGACACTCTCCCTTTAGATATTTATACACATTACTCAGATCCCCTCTGAGTCAGCTTTTCTCCAGACCGAACAGGCCCAGCTCCCTCAGCCTTTCCTCACATGAAAGTCCTTTAACCATCTTAGTCGCCCTTCACTGGACACACTCCAGGACTTCCATGTCTTTCCTGTACCGGGGAGCCCAGAACTGGACACAACACTCCAGGTGGGACCTCACCAGGACTGATTAAAGGGGGAGGATTACCTCTCTTGACCTGCTGGCAACACTCTTCCTAATACAACCCAAGGTACCATCAGCCTTCCTGGCCACAAGAGCACACTGCTGGATCATACATAACTTGTTGTCCACCAGGACTCTCAGGTCCTTCTCCTCAGGGCTGCTTCTCAGGAGGTCAGCCTCCAACCTGTACTGCTGCATAGGGTTATTCCTTCCCATATGCAGGACCCTTCACTTTCTTTTGTTGAACCCCATGAGGTTCCTCTCTGCCCATCTCTCCAGCCTGTGAAGGTCCCTCTGAATGGCAGCACAGACATCTGGTGTATCTGAAACTCCTCTCAGTTTAGTATCACCAGCAAATTTGGTGAGGAGGCACTCTGTTCCTTCATCTAAGTCATTGCTGAACAGGTTGATCAACACTGGACCCCGTACTGACTCCTGGGGGAGACCACTAGATACAGGCTACCAACTTGACTCACAGCACCAATGACAACCCTCTGAGCTCTGTCATTCAGCCAGCTCTCAATCCACCTCACTGTCCAATCATCAAGTCCACACTTCTTCAGTTTGCCAATGAGGATGTCATGGAAGACACTATCAAAAGCCTTGCTCAAGTCCAAGTATACAACATCTGCTGCCCTCCCCTCATCTATCCAGCCAGTTCTGCTGTCATAGAAGGCAATTGGGTTAGTTAAACATGATTTCCCTTTGGTGAATCCATGCTGACTACCCTGATGACCTGTTATCTGATTTCACTTTAGTTTCCAAAAAAACCCAGTTTTCTCTAAAATTAAATTGTTAGGACCCAGAGGAGACAACAGACTTGACAGAGAGGCTTTTCATTTACACTCCCATTACAGCAGGAGATGCAGGGCTTTGACTTTGGTTTCTTCTATTTGCTTGCTACACATAGACTCCAGACAACTCACATAGATTGTGCAGCTATTTTGAGGATGTCAGGTGGCTAATGCTCCTTAAGAGGAAACCTAGCCTAAGCTTGCTGGTCTTAGGTTGGCTTTATAGTCCTTGGACAACAGATTGCTCATCTTATTTAGACTTTTGCAAGAGAAAGTCATATAGCACATATATTTTATTTACTATTGATTTGGAACAGGAAATTTCTCTTTCCACAATATTTTCATCTGTTAAACAAGGATAATGTTTATCCCTTTGCAAGACAATTTCAGATCATCCTGTGACATATATGGTTTGAAAGTGTCCTAAACCTCCCACAGATTCATTTTTGCCTACTCAATATTACAGTGATAGCAATTGAATGGACCCATAAATTATATTACAAACTGTGGTTGCTTTTACAAGTTTTTTTGCTTTTTAATAATTTTATTATGCAATAATAATCTGGGAAAACATGTCAGTTACATGTGGAAAATATTTATTCCATGAATAACTACTATATATGCACTTTGATTTTTTCTGTAGTATTGTATTCCTGCACAACTGCTTTATAGTGTTATTGCCTATTATACAATTTTTTTTTTTGTTGCAGTCATACATTGTGTGTGTTTTTGTGTATTTGTGTGCAAGTGTGAAAGAGTTTTTGATTATTTTATGTATTATTTTGAGTGTTAGCTTTGACTTTATATCCAGTAAAATGTCTAGCAGGTAAACATACAAAATGTTTAAATTTACCTTTCCCAGAAAGTTCCAGGAGGATTTACATAAAGTTTCTTCATCTAACATATACAAATACTTCCTCTAATAACATCAAATGTATTAACCCTTTACTTCTCATTCTAATGGAAGGATATAAGTACGAAACAAAATTGATTTCCTTGTACAAAAGTTAGAAAATTTATACTATGGTTTATAAAGCTATTACTCTGAGCAAAGAATTTTGCAAACCACAAAATGAAAATGTTGTAAATTGCAGCACATCACAAATTTGAATGTAGAGAGGAAAGGCAGAATATGGCACCATCTTTACTGAGAGAGTTTTATAAAGGTGAATTGACATTCATCTTGTCTGCTGTTTCACAGAAAGGAATGTGGGCTTCACAGGCTTGTTTATTTTTCCTGTTGAAATTATTCTGCATGCCACTAAAATAGAGGGGTTTTTTTCCACGGGAGGTATGCAAGCAGGCAAATGGACAACAGCATGACTCAGCAACTGAAATTTATTAAGCAAAACTTTTGCCAGAAGCTTGAAGCAATGCTTGCAAGTTCTTGGTGCACTGCAGTCACTCCACTCAAATGCAGAAGAACAATTCTAGTTAGAGCAGGCAAGAGTTGTAGCTAAAGGATCAGGAAAGCAAAAAGAACACACTAGGTTATTTTGCCATGTACTAATCATTCCTTTCAAAAGACATTAAAAAAGTCAGGAAAAAAAAAAAAAGGTAAAACATCAAGAAATTAAGTTACATGGTAGACTGGGCTACAGTTTCTTAGAAGTTTAATTTGTACTGATAGCGACATAAAAACCCAGATGCTGGCCTCAGTATTTTCTTGCAGTGTTGTTTTTGATTGAAAACTTTGAGAATGTTTGTGATATTGCTGAGAGCCTATTGGCAGATGAGCATCTCTTGCTATAGTCTCCATCATTATTTGCCTGTCTTGTCTATTAACGAGCACTATCATCCCATCGTAAGATGACAGCTGCAACACGTACTCAGGCGCAATAAACAGCTAAATGAGGCGCACAGCAATTTCACTTGTCACCAGAGCCCTCGGCACGACTGGCTGCACAGCTTGATGCATAAATTCATGAGGCTGTTGCATATGATGGAGTATGCCTGGCTGAAAGAGGTGATGGATAGCAGGGCAGCTAAAAATGGCCATCACCTTGACTCTGTCAGGACATTTTTTAAAAGTACCCCATCAGCTCTCTTGCATTCTTTCATGTACACTATCCCCAAGCTATAGGCTTTCAAAAGTACTAATATAAGACTTTTCCTTACTGAAGGCTTTCAGATCTAAAGTCAAGTTTTTTCTTAGGCTCAGTGAATGCAATATACGCTACTAATGTGCAGGGTGAAATGGTCCTATAATAATTGTTCATTCAACACATGGCAGAGTCATAAGGTTAAACACTAACAACAGAAATTTTCAATTTTCCAAAGTATGTCTAAAATGCTCATAAAATACATACATACACACAGCAACATATGTAAAAGCAAAACATATGAAGTCTCATGCAAAAGTACATCTAATTATATATATGCATCCAAAACGCAGTTTTACAGAAAGCTATAGAAGGTGTTCATGAGTCTATTATGGTAATTATACGATATGCAAAATCCATACAGGTCGAAATAACTTGATATTACGTACTGCTAGATCTGAATTAACAATGTATTTTCAAGTAAGTCTATAAAACTGAAGGAAAAATTACAACAGAGAAAAATGGAACTACTGCTTATGGTGTTTCCAAATGAAGGCCAAAACTCGAGTTGCCATAAGCAGGGTATTTTACATCCCAGTGAAATTTGTTGCCTCCCCTCTATCTGTGTTACTGGAAGTCACCTAAGGAAGACAAATACAAAGGCAACAAAATCAATGAGGCAGTTTCCTGCAAAGCTTTACGCATTAATCTCTATCACACAGAGAAATATACACCACTACAAGGGAAGGAAGTCACTTGTTCTCTAATAAAAGAGAAAACCCTTGGCAATAAGCAATTAATAAAGTTGTCATGATTAGTTATGCAACTATGAATCAATGTTCATGACAAAAATGACCACTTTCATGGCTTTACATATCTATGATTTGGTGGTATTGCAAACATCATTGCCATGTTGAAGCCTACACAACAGTTGTGGTCATTACCTTAACATTGCCAGTGGCAGATTTTAATGGGAGGTGGGCTTCCCAGCCTTGCACACACAAACATGTATGCATGTGTGTGAATACAGTGCCTCTTCCTCCCCATCCTCTCTCATCTGCTCTGAAACTCTCTTCCAGCTCTGCCTGGTTCTTGTCTGCAGTAGAAAGAGTTTAGACCTTCTCTTTCCACAGATCCTCCAGGCCAGCAGCAGCTGCAGTGAGGTGCCACGGTGTCCACTGGCCACCTAGGTCACCAGGTGGTGGGAAAGGCCCCTGAGGGGGAGGCCTCATTGGCCCTTCTGCTCCATCAGGCTCTTACACCCTGCAGCTGCTCATGCAGTCCTTGTAGCTGTGATGTCTGAGCACATCCCTCAAAAGCCTTGAGGAGGTACAGTTGCCCCATTGCATATTTCATTTTCTCCGTCATCCCAAAAGTGGGCTACAAAGTGTTGGCATCCCCTTAAGATACCAACCTCCCACCCACTGGGTCATCTGTAGACTGGGAGCAGCTGATGTACCTGAATTGAGTGAGTTTTTATTAGAGGTAATGATGTGTCTTAAAAATTTTTTAAAATAATAATAATAATAAAAAATTAGATGTCTAAATATTGATTTAAGTGACTGATTTTCGATATGGCATGCTGCCATCTGGTGGACATTGTTCTGATCTATCGTTTGCCCAGAGCTGTGAGGAGGTGGGGCAAGGAAACAAAGGGGTACAAGGAGTTTAGGGGTCCTCTGCAGAAGAGCCTGGATACAGTTTCCAGGAAGGAAACGTTGTCTGCAAAACCTGAGAGCTCCTACATCCTCACAACTGCAGTGTGAGACACTGACTCCAGAAAGTGTTGGCTTATTTTCATGAGGCCCTTGGGAAAAACATGAAGAAAAGCTTGTCTTTCACATTGTCAAGAAAAAACAAAACAAAACCAAAAAACCCAACAAACCACGGCAATAGAACTACACTGAAACTGTAGCAGATTCTGAGCACATTCTCCTTGTGGGTTGTCTTCTGGCTCACTCAGTAGGTCAGAGAGCTGCTCCCATGGGTGAAGTCGCATCCTGAGAGGAAGCACCTAACACACACTCAAGCAATTAGATGAGGCTAAACTGAACCCCAGAGTATGATGCATTTAGGGAATTTTTACATTACACAAAACAGAGTACCCAGATATGTGGAGTTGTCCAGCTTCTGTTAGAAGTGCCTATAGGCAGGAGATATAAAGGGATTATAACATCCAGACTGTTTCAAGTGCTAAAGAAACCCCAGACACAGTGTGGGAAGTCTGGTGAATGGAGAAGGAAAGGGGGGTGGAAAAATTAACTACACATTATCTTAGAGGCTTGTTGTTTATCCACAACTTCAATTTTCCTAGCTAATGCTTTCATGAAAGTATGGCAATGAAGCTTTTATCAATGCTGCATTTACTGTCCTGTATATCGGGGCTCAAGGAAAATGATTCTTCTTTAAATGAGTACAATAGTACATCAGTACAACATGCAGCCTAAGAGCTGCTGTAATTCAAGATCTTCCTAAATGCTATCAAAAGGTAACCAGAAGAAGAGACTTGTGTCTCATAGTATGTGTGTATCAAGCTCTTTACAAAGTATTCTTACACTTTGTCTTAAACACAGTAATCAAGTTTCCCACTGAGAGACTTGAAGATCAAGACTAGGGCCAAATTCTGCTCTTATAGTTACATGTTCACCTGTGTAACTGACAGCAGAATTTGCCCTTAGGACTTTAAACTTGATCTGCTGTTCGATGGGCAGCTTATGCACTGATCTGAGCACCAGAGTGATGTGCTCCTGTCAACTTGTGAATCAGAGGAATTGCTGCTCTCATACAGAGGAGGAAAAAAGCTCCTCGTAAATTGCTTTTGAAATCGCTTCATGCCTCTTTCTAGCAAGGACTAGCAAATTCGAACACAAAATTCAACACAAACTTAAATAATGCTTAGATTTCAGGGAGACAGATGCCATAGAAATATAAGCTGGCTGATGATTAATTGAGTTTGCCTTTCACTTAGGACACACTATGATAAAAGGAGTTAGTGAGGGGAAAAGAGAAATTTAAATGAAAAAATACATGAAGCACACATAAATATGTACATGCTGCATACAAACAAAGCAAATTTAGACCAGTTTCTGCATATTTCTTCACTGGCTAATGCAGAAAGTGTACAGAAAAAGATAGCTATTTTTTAAAAAACTGCCTTCATCCTCTGAAACAAAAATGATCTAATATAGGCAGGGCAAAAAGTTTCATTGTCTCAGGTTGTCATTGCAACAACTACAGAATTGTCTGTTGAATTCTACATAGATTAGCAACTTTGTGCAATACCGTGTATTTCTACAAATTTACTGCTTTGCATAAAATTAGTTAACACTAAGCATGGACTGTCAAAATGTGTCTAGTAGAAAGAGAATGTGGGACACTTGGGGAAGACTGCTGAGTTAATTTTAGATGTGGGTATACTACCCTCAGCAAACCTTGACCCCATTTAAATGGCACTTGCAATCAAGGTTTACTACACTGTGTTATCATACGGGGAGTTTGTTGTGTAAGGAAATATGTAGACTTGCCTCATGCAGCCAGGCAGATTTCCTTGCTGAAAATTTCCTTCTCTGGTCCCAGGCTCCGCAAGCCAGCAGTCACAGAAGAGGGAAGTGCTTTTGGCTGATGTTACCCCCATGCTGCTGTGGGGAATGTGAGTTAGGTGCAGCCATGCTGAAAGACTCAGTGGATTTGGGGCTGGGTTATCCCAAGCCATTTGAACTTCCAAATAAAACTAGAAGGTATGGAACTAGCATATGAAAGGTGGAGGTGCTCATCTAGTTTGCAAATCATATGTGGTTGCTGCTATAATTTCTTCAATGGTGAAAAATGGCACAATACTTTTGTACATGAGTTCACCAAAAGATATTTTTGGTAGTACTTCATAAATGTATCACCTTTAAACCAGGGTGGTAAGGTTTATTTTCTGTATGTGTTAAAGCAATGCCAATGACTTAGTTATGAACTGCTACTGTGCCCATAATGCTGTACTCTACAGAAACATAGAATAAAAGTCCCTTCCTCAAGGTAACTTCATGTCTCCATTTAGCAAACGAAATAAAGAAAGACTACGAGGCTCTTCTTTTTCTTTTAGGTACATAGTTCTTTTTTTTCACTAGAAAAAACACTTATAAAACTCATTACATTGATCAACTCTGTTCTTGCAAATGTAGAAACAGGCTATTTCTGTTGCTCAGTTACAATATCGACATTATGGCTTGAATAAGTAAGAAAAGAGGAAAAAAATAATATTTAAAAAATGCTTTTATTGTCTTAGCTTGTTCATCTATTCATTTGCAAGTTATTCCATTTTCAAGGTCAACTCTGTGATAGAACACTTGGAAGGTTATTCCCTGGACATATTTTTGAGGGGAAAAAAAATGTGGTTTGTAAACAAATGAAATAAAAAGTGACAGAAGATTATATCAAACATGCAACATTTGTGACAGATGAGGCTCACAAAGATTGCCCACAGAATTCAGAACGTCTCCTTAGTTACCCCCATTTCCTCAGGAAAGACTGCTCCTGGGTTTCCCTGGCCACTTCAGAAGTTCATCCTAGTATCTTTATTGAATTTCTAAGACTAAATGCAGTAAAATTAATGCTTGGCATGATATAGCTTTTTCTTAATGGGAATCTTCTAAAATAAAGAACTTAACATCAAATTTTGTTTTTCCTCTAGTTTTCCTCTCTGAAAGGACCCTTATTCCTTTTCCAGTTTAAAAAAACACCCAGCAAAACAATAACAAAAAGAAACAACCCTGAGAAATTCCCATAATTGGTCTGCAAATTGTAGAGTGATAGTTGAGACTCATCTATTCACAACTTGAAAATTTACCATCCCAATTGGTTTTGTCGTGTTAGCACTAAGCAGTCCACAAGAGGAAAGGGACAAGACGGACTCCTTTAAAGAAAGAAGGTATAAATAGGCTTTTCCTCTTTTCCACCATCTCTCAGCTGCCTCAACACGTCCTGGCAACGTCTTGTCCAAGTGTTCAATCCTGAAAGTTAAAATTACCTCAGGAATCACCTTCTTCCACCTTCAAACCTAGATCTTCTGAACCTGTTTATATTTCTTGTCTACTTGCAACTGCTATGATAAGACCTGGAAAGCTATGAACATTTTTTCCCACTGTGATAGACAGGAATAAAGCCTTCTTCAGCAAGCAGTGGATGGAAAGTAAATAGGTTCATGAGCTCTGGGAACCTTGGCAGTGCTGTAGGCAGAGTAGCAGACAACGTAAAATAAGTACAGTTAAACAGTGAGAAAAATATATTTACTTTTGCTCCTTTAAGCTTTGGGCTATTTGAGAAAGTTGTGAAGGAGATCTTAGTTCAGAAGGGCACGAAAAAATCTACTTGCAGGCAACACAGTTGCATTACAGATGAAAAAGAGGGAAATTGGATTTCAGAAGACCCACATCAGAGTTGGGATAATAATGAAAAACGTGATCCCTAAATCACTGGAAATGTACAGAAAAACAGATCACATGATGACAGGTATCCAGAAAAGCATAATTTCCACAAATATAAGTAATTTTTCTATCAGGAAGAACTAAAACCTGAAAAGACTTGAGAGGAACATTTTGCTGATTTTGTAGTATTATTTTTCTCAGCTTGCACCTCACTTGTATTAGTGGCATAAAAGCCACAGTCTGTAATGCTACAAATAGGGCAGTACAGTATATAGTATTTTTTGCTAAGTGTGAGGGTTTTGTTGGGTTTTGTTTGGGTTTCTTTTGTTTTGTTTTGGGGTTTTTTTAATGAATAGTGCCTGGAAGGCACAACAAGAGAACCAACTACTGCATTAAATCAATATTGTGTCTTGTAAAACATATAACAGCACTAGAAAATAACACATAATCTGAGAAAAAACTGGCCATGATGCATTTCTATCTCTACAGAATGTAAAATATTTACTTCTTTCTCTTTCAATTTAAACCTTTCTTTCTTTTGAGATTACTATCAAAAAATATTTCAGCTGGAGGAATTAAGATAGAATGCTTATATGTTACTAGTGATGTGGACTCTTAAACAAAACAAAGGGAATTAAGAAAAATAACTGTAAGGCTTTTTGTTCATCCTCCATCAGTAAGGTCCGATTCTACTTGGCTTTGCCCTCCACCTCTCAGTCCAGCCTGTACTGCTTAATTGCAAAGAGATTTAATTGCCTCAGTAACCCAAGTGGTATAGATTTTCTTGACTCTCACTGTAGTTACACCATTTTTGCCTATTGCTATTCCTCTTCTTTATGAAATATTTGTTAATGCTTCTAATACTTCTGTCAACCAGAATGGTAGTAGGTTCCTATAGTCCTTTTGCTTTATGCAAGAATATTGAAATTTTGTAAGATTTCCTTTCCATTTAGTATGACAATTAAGACCTTTTGAAGCTTTAATAATAAGGAAGATGAGTATGAGAAATGACTCTGAATAGCTCTAGCTCCTGAGTGTGTTGTAGGGGAAACTACATTCACTTCACTTCACTTCACTTCACTTCACTTCACTTCACTTCACTTCACTTCACTTCACTTCACTTCACTTCACTTCACTTCACTTCACTTCACTTCTTCAGCTTCTCTCTTGCTCTTTCTTTCTTATGTGTGCGTCATTCACTGTTCTTTGCTGGTTTGGGATGGCTCTCTTTCAGGGGAAGTACAAACTTCTGTATAAATTAACATTTATTATTCTAAGAATTCAAACTTGGGTCTCCTACACCCCAGCAAATAATCAAAAGCTGTTTGGCCAGAGACTCCAGTTGTGTTTATTTTTTCAGAGCAGATCTCCAACAGGAAATAAACTGCTGGTCAGAGCATTCATCTGTATTGTGGAAGATTGAATACAAGCCCCCAGAGTGAACCATGAAATGGGGAAATCTGATTTGGCCTCTCCTACATCCCAAGTCAGCAGGACCGTCAGACTATGAGCTACACTGAGACCTCCCTTTTGTCTGACTGGACTTTGTAGCCTTCACACAAGAAACCTTTCATTAACAAAGTGGTGCCCAACTGATACACACTAGCAGTGTGTGACACTTTTCATAGACTGCTTCTTCTTTTGGCAATACCTCTTTGGTCAAAACACTCTATAGCACAGCTATATGTCCCACAAATAAATGTAGTTTAATCAACCACTATCTAGTGAACCAGTCTGATTGAGTCTGATTGACATAAACAAAAAGTTATATCCTCTTCTGTTTCACATAGATTTTATGCTGCACTCATCACTGTGCTACTGCCAGCACCGTGTCAGTGATGCATATATGAATCAGTACAAACCATTCACAAGTTCTATATTTAAAAGGCTCCGGATGTAGCAGTTCTTCCAGCCTCGTCAGATGTTCGGAGGTGGGTAGGCGTGAAGGGAGGAGAGGGGAAAGGAGTGTTCTGCTTCGAATTCCCACCAGTTTGTTTTGACATCTCCCTTGTACCAAAGTGGCTGGAGCTCACTCAGTGGCTCGCAGAGAGTCGTGTGCTGCCAATCTGATACGATGACTCTGCATACACCGCCAAAAATTGTAGCGGATTTTTCAGCTCCGATCACAAAGCAAGCTCATGTTTAATTTGGTAGCTACTATCATCCCAGCTCTTTTGTGAGACATTTCTGCTTTACATGTGTATCATGTGTTTTACAAGCAAATGACAGGCATTTTTTTCAGCTACTTTGCCCAATTATGTAAGATTGTCACAAGTATGTAGAAGATGGGGAGAAAGAGTGTTGTTGTGGTGAGACAGCTGACAAAAGGAGCGACTCCAGCTCCCCATACACTCCGAACTCAGCAGAAAGCCCTTCTGTTAATTTTCTGGTTCACATTATATGAAGAAAATAAAAGCGTGGCAATGGGGAAGGGGAGGAATCGGCAAAGGTGAAGATAAGGAAGCCAGGCAACAGAAGAGGAAAATTTTGGGGTTATTGTCCTCCATAGCAGAGAAATATGGTGAGGGTGTTGTTCAGATCTCCTCCCTCTCTGCCTTCATTTTCTATTTCTATATTGTGCAGTAGCATACTTCCATGTCCTGAAGGCATCTACCCTCTGAGAATCAGTTCTGTTTTGCTTGTGCCATTATTATAGGCCTAGTGTCTCTGATACATGATTGAGGCCTGACTCATAAATAAGAGCTACTATAAATTTAAGCCACTGCCTTGTTTAATCCCCTTTTGCCCACACAGCGAGGAAACTGACTGGAATTTATTGCCTTGCGTATTCTCCCTGATTTATTCAGTCAGGAGTCTGCTTGCATTTTCCTCTATTTGACATTATTTTATATCTTGTAACATAATATATTTTCATTATATTTTAATATACCATGTGGTAAGTGCAATCACACAGCAAAATTTTGGGATCTTTCTGCTTGTGCTGTTATTTCTCATGTACAATAATATCTACCACATGATGAAGACCTGACTCATAAACAATAGCTTAAGTCACCGCCTTATTTATTTCCCTGAGCAGTACGGCCGAGGAACTAACGGCTTGGTAATTTATTTGACATTTGTATCAGGATAGTATGATCTATGCCCCTGCGTAGGCATGCAGGTCTCATCTGTTGACCCAAGCTATTAGCAAGTGTAGGAATCTGCATTAAAGCATGAAGAAAGTTGTGCTGACTCAATGCTGTAGGTGCAGCCTCATAATTTTGGTAGAGTATGAGAAGTCTGCACAGGTAGAAAGAGTTAGAGACCTTCTGAGGAAATCTTTGAGAACAGGTAGTTTGGAGAAAATATGAGGTTGAGGTTTACATGTGCAGTGTATCCAGTTTAGAAAATCTTTGAGCGGGATAGGAACAGAGTGAGCTCATACAATCTGAGAAGTCCATTCCTATATATAGTTCGGTTTGCTTCCAAAATCACAATTAGAGCTGATCTATTCTTTTTTTAAACTAAATGTCTTTCCTCAAATTAACTTTTTTAGAAGAAAAAATACTACAGCACATTGATTTTCAGTGAAATACATTTTTTAAATGTTTTTTACTTCCCCACTGTACAAATCAATTTCTGTAGCAAACCAAAAAGCTACAATGAGATAGGGTGGAATAAGAAAAGTTGAGAGCCAGAATAGTTATCAAGCTTTTCAAATTTGTTTGTTAAAATTTAAAACAAATGTTATTTTAACACTTTCTGCATAAGGGAGTGTTTCGCAGAGAAACATCACCAACAGCTGCAGAGTCACAGGTGTGGAAGAGAAGATCGTTTTTCAAAAGAGACACCTTTGCAGCGTGGACTAGGTACCAGGGCGCTAAGTCCAGGGACATAGCACAGGGTGGGGACATCACTGGGTGTAGCAGCTGACAGTGCACAACATTGGGGAGTATTTTGGGAGAGAAGGTTTCACAAGACAAACAGCCTGACAAAGAAAGAAAAGCTCCAGCTCACAATAGCTGAGAGGCCAGTAGCAAGGTCATTCTGAAACTTGAAGGTGACGCACTCACACCGTTACCAAGGTTCTGTCCTTCATTTTCTCTGGGTTCCCTATGGGTTTTCACCATAGGGCAGATAAGGGCAACTGCCTCCTGAGGTTAATGCCCAAAACTGAGCTACATTACAACATTTAGTAACTTCAAGTCTTATTTCAAGTCTTGTACAGGACAGGTGGCTGTCATAATACTGGCTATAGTTCCTGCAGGTATCTGGAAAGAACAGTTGTAATGATTCTGGAGAAGATGGTGCAAGAACCTGCTTCATAAGAGCCCAGTATAGACAGAGGACATTCACTGGGAATGATGGAAATAATTCATCCTGTGCTGAATCAGAGACGTTATCCCAAGACAGCCCTGACCATTAGGCTCTTAGATATTCTGGGAAATTCTGGAAACTGAGTTTTTGCTTCCATTCAGCCTTCCTGCCTGCCTCTAGTTCTATCCTAGGCCAAAAACAACCATGTTAAAATAATGCCATAAAATCCTTCATAATGGTCTGAAATGTCCTGGCTTCAAGAAATCAGCATATTCTGTGCATATGAAAACAATTTCATTTGAAAATGCTTGATCAACTCAAGTCAAAAATAGCTGGTTATTTACAATACATACATGTTTTGATAGTAATATGTAGAATTAAGGACATGATTAGTTCAATAACAAACCCTACATCTGAAAAGGAATAATTTAATTGCCTATCAAATCTGAGCAGTCTGCTCTTTGCTTGTTTTCAGAAAAGTATGATCCGATTTTAGAAGAATGGTGGTTTCTAACTCTTTCTTGTGTTTTTTTAATAGTGTAAAATCTGTTATAAGTGTGGTTTATTGTAAAGGATGGTATACTGATGTATACTAACATTTGTACTTGCTAAGAAAATAGCAAGAATTGTTTTAAGTCTCATCAGGCCTGAGAAATGTTTTTCAGATGCTTCTTAGTGCCATCTTTTTTCACTTGGTATTAATACTAGAAAATTTATGCAATCTCTTTCATTTTTCACTCTACAGAGTAATGTTCTTGGACTTTGGCTGTTGAATTAACTTATTAAGCTTCTCTATTTCTTTCTATATTAATTTATTCATTTAAATAGGTGAAGCAGATCGTATTATCCTTCTTGTTCTGTGACATACAAACACTTCCTTTATTTCCCAGTCCACATATGTTGGTACTTGCACATAAAATGTATAAGATCATGTGCTTTTTTATTTCTTTTGAACTACTTTGTTATTAACCTCATCCAGATTTTTTCTAAACATTTTGCTCTGAACCTTTGGATTAGATCTGGCTTGGATAGAGTTAATTTTTTTCAGAGCAGTCCGCATGGTGCTGTGTTCTGGATTTGTGACTAATGCAGTGCTGATAACATGCTCCAAAGGGATACTCTGTGCCATATAATGTCATGCTCAGCAATAAAAACAGTGGAAGGACATTCTAGTGAGGAAGCAATTGCATGGACGCTGGCTGGACATCAGTCAGCTTGTGGGATGTGGCAAGTGATTGCCTTTGTATATACTTTTCTTCTTCTTCTTCTTCTTCTTCTTCTTCTTCTTCTTCTTCTTCTTCTTCTTCTTCTTCTTCTTCTTCTTCTTCTTCTTCTTCTTCTTCTTCTTCTTCTTCTTCTTCTTCTTCTTCTTCTTCTTCTTCTTCTTCTTTCTTTTGTTTATTAAGCTACCTTTATCTTGACCCTTGAGTTTTCTTGCTTTTCCTCTTATTTTCTCCTCTGTCCTGCTGAGGGGCTGGTGAGCAAGTGGCTGTGTGGTGCTTAGCTGCACCACAGCTGCTTACCTGTTCCACCCCTCTTCTTTCTTATCTGGTTTTGAGGATTCCCTAAAGAATTGACGGGAGGGACAAAGAGTGACCAGAAAATTTGTCAGCTTCTTGGTGATATTTTTGATTTTAAGTCCCAGTCATATTTCTGTCAAATGAAAGGGCATTAAAACTATTGCAATTTTTGATTATTTTATTCCTCTTTCTCCATCATGACAACGGACTCAAAGACCTGCAGGAGATAGCATGAAAGACATGAAAGAGTTACTGAACTGTTGGTTCAAGTCATGCTGTCAGCGACTTCTCTTTTTCTGTAGCCTAAAATCAATAAAAAGAATGGAAATGGAACAGGTTCCTAACTTACCACTTCACATGAAAATCTTCCTCTACAGGAACTGTAAAAATTAACATTAAATACTCCAGGACCATCTTTTTTTTCATGAAAGAAAGTGTTTGGGCTATGGCTCCTTAGATCCCCCCACATACCTGCATAAGTGAGGTCGGCTGCAGATGGTATCATGGAGAAACACGAACATTCCAGCTCTGCTGTTTTCTGAGAAGGGAGGGAGAAATGCAGAGAAAGAGAACTGGGAGCAAATATTTTGTGGCTTTCATACCTGGGATGTTCTGAAAACTTGGACTTTGGACTTTGGTGTGTAATTTTGTGGCTATTATCTGCCTACTTAAAATTACAACTTTTTTCAAACACTGCCTTTAGCCATTCCAGAACAAGAATTAAGAATGAATATGGATGGGGCTTGAAGGTGGCCTGACTGTGCAATGGTCAAAGGCAAAAGAGGAAATACTCATTTGGGCAAAAAGGTTGCTACCCCTGCTTCATTTCCAGAGGCTGAAATCCAGAAACAATCTCTTTTGCTGCTTACAACCCAAGAACTGATTTTTTTTTTATTAAGTTTAAAGTTATTTGTGACTGTTTGTACTTCTTTTCATGTGTTGTTTTGTTGTTTGGTTTGTTTTTTTTTTTTTTGCTATGGTGATTATCCTTTTATCTCCCAAATGCTGTACTATCATTTCCAATGCAGCGATAGCTCTGAGAGTCCAGTGATCATCAATCACAAACTCCCCTGCCGCTCGAATCAACATACACACACTACTCATGTCCCAGTCAATGTCTGGTCTTGTTGTACTGGAAATAGTTTAGACTTGGCTATCTCTTTATTGATAAGCTATGTTTATATCATCAGGAATGAAATTAATCTTTGTGGTGAACCTTACATTTAAATGTTATTATAACTGAATACTGAGTCAACAATCAAAATCTTTTTGTTTTCCAAAATATGAATAAAACGGAGGGAAAGACAAAGAGGAGATTAAAAACAAAACAAACCAACAAACAAACAAAATAGGAAAAAAAGAGACAAAATAAAATGAGAAAATGTTACTTTTCCTGCTTGCAGAATTGCTTTCAAGAGAATGGACAATGTTCGAGTGACAGGCACTTTTGTTAACACAAGGTACCTACATGCACTGACCTTTCAAAGCTAATGCAAAGGTGTTTGTAATCTTTACAATCTGAGACCTTCCTAAGGATATGATTTGCAAAGTTGATATTTACAGACTTCAAAAACCAGAGAAAGTCTTAGTGATTTTAAAAACAGAGATTCCACCAGAGAGTCAATGCTGTTTCTAAGCATACAATTTGTGCACATTTGTATGTGCTGTGACAGAATTAGCTTATTTGGTACATGGATAGAATGGTCAAAAATCACAGTAGAGTTTCTTGTGATATTTCCTGGTTTATCTATTAAAAGAGCAATTTTCTCCACATACTGGAAATGCAGTTTTCTCTTTTTACCCATTGTCTGTCAGTAAAATAAAAAGAAAACAAAATCACAGTGTATGTATCTTTACTAAGTGAAGTTAACAATGGGTTAGATTCTGCTGCCTTTACTAATTGCAGGTAAAACCTCTTCCCTGGATTTTGCAAATATTTGTGTATGTAATTAACTTAAGCATACAATAAGTCGCTCCAAAGTCAGTGCTTAATCAGTCTGAGAGACTTACAAAGGAAATTAGCATTTGTGAAATGCATTATAAATAGCCTTATTTGCACATAGGGATCCATAGTAAAATGTTTGGTTTGTACATTTTTTATATCCTAAGAAATGGAGAAATATTTTGGCTGCCTGTTCTTTTCATTAAACATATTTTTTAAGGCAAAAAAATTACTAAATGATCTGGTAGCTTAGTAGCTTAGCCTTTCACTTATCATACATTTTGTTAAACAAGAGCAAACCAGGCTTAAAGTGTTTTCAAATATATTTATTAAAAAGTCAAATTACACTATTGTAAGTGTTATTTGTTCTAAATAAACTGTTTTCACTCAAATTCAATTTTATTAAATAAATATTTAGACCATTCTATTTTTATTGTAAATCATTTATCATAATGAGCCAAAGTATGAGATGTCTGTATTCTTTATAACCCTATACAAAATTAAATGGCAGTGCACTAGTCAGCATGCCATTCAGCTTAAAATTCCATTTATAATATTTAACTAAATAAAAATCTGAAACATTTGAAAACTGACAGCAAGATCAGCAGCTATTCGCTGAAAGTTTCTCAAGATATATCACAGTCCTGAAAACTTAACTCCCTTACTTATCCCATCAAGAAAAGAAAGGCACTTTTTGGTGCTCTAGGGAGATTTTGAAATTTGCAACCATATTTTCATTGTCACTATCCAGCAAAGTAATTATTTAGTCAGGAGATCAAACTAGATGATCTAATGATGCCTTTTAGCTTTAAACTTGCCAGTCCTTTTAATGAATCACACATATAACATTAAGCAGGTGCTTAAGCACTTTCTAGACATAAGCACTTTTTTCCTTTTTTCTTTTTTTTTCTTTTTTTTCCTTTTTTTTTCTTTTTTTTTCTTTTTTTTTTTTCTGTGCTAGCTGATTTGAGGAGGAACGTTAAAACTGTAATCACACTTTCATGCCACTTTAGCTCTATTCTGAACCATTCTAACTTATGCTGACCCACAGGGCACAAATAAAACACATTTAGGAAGCGCTAAGCAGTTTTTCAAAGATCAACTTCTGACTGAAGGTTTTAGATTATAATTTCTGAAGATTTTTTTAATTGACTTTCCTCCCCTTTCCTTCAAAATATCTTTTTGATGAATGACAAATCAAAAATCAAACCTTTTCACACACCTACTTCCCTCCAATTTTAAATAAATATTCTCAGTGAATTAATGTTAGAAACCACAATATGGCCACTTAACACTTTTAAATACGATTGTTTTGGGAGAGATTAGAGATTGCATTCACAGCAGAACTGCCTTACTATTTTCATACGTGCATGTTTCAGAGTTTCCATTGCTTTTATGGGTTGCTGAGACTTTTTCCCAGTGTTACTACTTTCTGTTTTTAGCATGGAAACCTGTCCTTGATATCGATTTGTCAGGCCTAAATATCTTATGATATTTACAATAGTCACACCAAAACACAAAATCTTTGGGGCAATTTTCAGCATGGTATACTTGACACAATAGTCTTCACATAATTACAGTAGTAACTGTCCTTTCCAAAGCCTCCATAGCCTTGAACCTGGGCCATAAGCATGGTAGCAACATCTCTTCTGTTGCATTGCCCTTGACCTTGTGTATGCTTTTTTAGATTCAGAATCTGAAGCCTTAGACTGCTTATAACATGAAATTCAGTTTAAGTTTTCAGCTATGTGTCTCTCTATAAAGGACAAGTATGATTTTTTTATTTTTTATTTTTCAGAAATTGCTTATTTATATAACAAGGCTGACTTGTTATTCTGACCAAGGAAGGCAGAAAATTAATTTTCATGTGCCTTTTTTGTGATTCTTGCAACAAAGATAAATCACTATACAATACTAGTGCACTGTTTGAAAAAATATTAAAGAATACAAGATTCATGATGCAAAAGGAGCAGAACTAATATATCATATGTCTGGATTCAGTTGTGAGCTCCATGAGAGAGGGAGATATAACAGAGTAGCTTTGGCTATAGCTATGGATGCATCTGAGACACCTACATCCAAGAAGTGCGTACTTTCACAAAGAGTGAGATGCATCACTTTTCTTGATAAATTAAGAAAGCAAACTGAACCAAGCACCAGACATTCACCTTACATTTCCTCTACGGATTTTATTTGCAGTGTAGATATGGCTAAAATATTACTACTGAATGTTGTCCAAGCAATTTGTGAGCCTATAAACTTTGATTGATGGATGCTGGTAAGAATGGACCAAAAGATCTTGTACCTGAAGATGATGTACTGAGTGACTCATGATAGTTTACGATGATGTTTAAAGCCTTAACAGTACTGCTTGTTTCTGCATAAGAGCTGATTTTATTACTTGGACCAAAGGCCACTGACATTTTAGTTACATAAAACATACATATATCCATCAGAACAGATTTACATTCATAACATGAAAAGTCACAGTTAGGACTGTGTGCAAACACTGTTGAACTGAAGTAAAAGAACTGTTTTCTTATGTGAAACATCATGGAATCCCAGTAACATGGGGAAATGGGAAGAAGATAGTGAGTAGACCTACATTGTGTACATATATTTTACTGACACTTGAAAAGCATAGTGGGACATATGATCTATTGTGGACTATATTTCATTTCAATATTGCTTAAAGACTGAAGGCTTAGGAAACTGGCATTTATAATAAGGAACTCCCTAAGAACTGCAGCCTGTACTATGGCTGAGTAGAATGAAGATGATTTTAAACAACATATTTTACTTTGATCCTCTTTGTTGAAGGGGTCAGTAGCTGGAATCAGATTTAGGTTAGAATGAGTTTGATAGGTTTCCCAAGCAGTTTAGGCAATTCTCTTTATCAACTGTCTTCAGTCTTCAGGTATACAAGTTTATATTGAAATTGTAACTCCTTCTAGCTAGATATACCTCTAAGGCCCCTTGAAGTTCAGTTCTGATGGTTGAGGGGGTTGTCAATTTATTATTTTCATATTTCACAAAGTCTATAGACCAAACTAACAGAATTTCAAGTGGTGAATGACATCCTCTTTAAAGTTTAGTTTTCATGTCAAAGATTTAATTATTTCATTTCACATATAAGTTGACACAAATCATCGTCTATTATAAGAATAAGATCAAACTTAATCAAAGCACTTTTTTTGAAAGTTGTCCAAAGCATTTAATGACTGTAAACACTGATGCCTCCCACAAGCTGAGGGACAGAAAAGTATTGTTAAATGCAGGAGATTTAAAATGCTGTGGATAATCATTCCATATATCTTATTTTTTTAACTGAGTATTTTTAAAAGATTTCTTGTGTGAAAATGGGGAAATAAATTATTTCTCTCAAAAATAAGTATATCGGTGATTTGATCATGTTCCTCAAGTAACATAAGAAAGTGATGGACACTGGACTGTATGCTGTATGGTGCTGGTATTCTAAGTAGCTTCATATTGAGGAGAAATTACTAACCAAATCTTAAAATCTGCTTCTGGGTGGGGACAGAGCAATGGATTGAGGAATCAGATAGTTTTTCTAACCAGAGACTAACTGCCTTCTCTGTTATTTCTCATAGCAACTCAAAATGTTTCTAAATAAAACAAAGCAAACGGGGGTTTTTTAAGAGCCTTTGGAGCCTGTTATTTATAGATCTGCTGTGGTTCAGTTGGTAACCTTCCTCCTTCCACCTGCAATGTCCATGCCCCTCACTTGTAAAGCCACTTTAGACTTTTTGCCTTCAGCATACAAGAAGCCCACAAAATGAGTGACCCACTGTGTTCATGGATAGCAGGAAGTGCTTTCAATCTCTTTATAAGAAGAAAAAAATATTGCAGAATTTCTTCAGCTCTCAAGCTGAAGTATGTGCCTTTCCACCTGTTCTTTCCCCAGATTAAGAAATCTGTAACGTTTACTTCATCATAGACAAAATACTGTATGTCTATATATACATGTTTCCAAAAAAGAAAAATATCGATAAATTTATTTTAGAATTCTGTTAGAAGTTTTACAGAGCTTGATTTAGAGACCTGTAACAGTCTATGATACTAAAATTGTATGCAATGCCTTGAAAATTTACTCCTTCAGTTTTTGCAAATCTGTTTACATAAGGATGCACTTCTTTCATAAGAAAAAAAAAGTTGTTTTCTTTCACTGAAATATCACCAGCATATCAAGGTGCCACAGCAGTCATGAATAGTAATGTTGACAGATATGTGGACAGATTATATATAAACATGTGTATCCGTAACTGTGTGCACAGTGAAGGTTGTGATTTAGTTTTCAATTCCACTAGCGGTGTCCCATCATTCCCATGAGACCCACTGATCACTCAGCACTGTATTTTGGGGTGATTGGTCCATTTTTGCAACATCTTGCTATTTTATAAGTGCCACCAGTGTCCCACTTTCTATAACGTGCCTGCAGTTCCCGCTGCATTCTGCTTTTAATGCTGGCCAAAGCTTGCTTGTTTTGATATCGCTTGTGCTCAGTGGGCAGTCTAATCAGCCTGGTTGATGGCTCCCCTGATTCTCATAGCTCCCACTGTGCTCAAGGTTGCAGTATATTAGTCTCAACACAAATATGAACTTAGATGTATACACAAAGTATTTATTTAGATAACACATGCAGATGAATTCACATATTCCCTAAGATAACTTTATGACATTTATGTGAAATACTTAAACACAGAAGTATCTATCTGTGATATACAGATAGACTCATTGATGAACTTATTATTTTATTGTTACAGAAAAGTAGAATTATTTGTATAAAACAAAAGTGAAAATATTTTCTACACTATGTTAATGAGTATACTTATTAAAGTGAGTTCTGAAAAATTAAAAGTATTCCTTCCTTTTTAAAATACCTGTTTGAGTAGTCACAGTTCTACCCATTTACTTCATGAAACATGAATTTAAAAATTGCTTTCAAGGTCCTGATCTTTGGAAACCAGAGTTATTCGGTGTCCATTTGCTTTCCATAAATAAAAAAGAGAAGTGAGGAGGTTAGGTGAGGCTGTGATTTTTGAGATATAGCATCATGATGCAAAGTGACAAATAGCAGGGCATGTCACTGTAAAATGTTCTATATTGCAACATCAGGCAATTCTGATACCTGAAGAATCTGTAATATGAACCTTTCACAAATCAGAATTGTCTGCAATAAGAGCCTAGAGATTTTTTTGATAGATTAAAATTTCCTTATAAACAGTCAAGCCAATATTAAGAGATGTAATGTAATTCACTACATATAGTCACAACATTACTGGGTATTTTATTGCAGTCCTTTTACAGTATTCCTGTACTACCAAATTTATTGAGCATAAACAAGCATTTTGATTTCCTTATAATTAACTTGCTTTACCTCATGGCTGCTGTCAGTGAAGTCACGCTGCAATTTTTGTAGGTTTTTCTCAGCCTTTCCAGTCTGAATAGATTATTACGGTAGTTGCAGCAGATGGGGCTTGTTCCCAAAGCTGTTTCCACTGAGTGGACCTCTGAAGAACTGGACTCTGACCTCACTGATCAAATGCTGATCAAATAATTACTTTTCTGGAATATAGTCAGGACATTTTCTAGGGGCTGAATTACGTTCTTCCTGGTCCTGGAACACTGAACGAAGCTGTAGCAAGGTATCTAGAAACAGGGATCATGTTTCCAGTGAAAACACCTTTGTTACTAAAAATGAAAGGGAAATAGAGAAGGAAATATACACAGGTTGTAAAAAAATAAACAAACCAAGCAAACAATGAAGTGTTAGTCTGAAGAAAAGTTTGCTTGTATTTTTAAAATGCAATATCTGGAAAAGCTGTTCTGCTGCAGTTCTGTCTACAATAGATATTAACTTCATGCATAAAAATTGTATTAAAATGGTGTTAAATTAGCAGGAGTTGGGAAGTGCACTATTTAAAATGACATGCTGCATTTCATGTGCATGAGAACAAATGCCTCAGTTGTATATCAACTGATTTCCTTTTACATAAATTCTTTCATTTGCTCTCCTTCCCATTCATTCTTTTACTTCTGCTCCTTTCTCCCTTTAACCAAATAGTTCATCCTCAGTGGAGTTCAGTAGGAACTGACAGCTCCAACTTGCATTGAATTAAAAGTAGGAGTCTGTTTTATACACTAAATTGTACATAAAAAATGAAACTACACTCAAAACATAGATGTTGTCTGCATGCAATAAGGTTTGCCTCATTACTGTGATGAAATCTTCTGTATCTGATCAAGATAAATTCAAATATCTCCATGATAAACTCCCTCTCCCGTAGAAAAGAATACAAAAGGCTTGATCTCTCTATTGGCATTTATCTTCTCTGATGTAGAGGGATAAGTCAAGTGCAATAGTCACCAGTGACTTATTATTTTCCTCCTCACAGGTGAAGATGAATGTCGTAAGGGAGATAAGCCATCATGTGCATATATTATTATATAGGTAACACTATGTATGAGTAAGGAGCTATTAAACACACTATGAACATTTTCTTTTCTCTTCCTATTTTTTTGTACTCAACTCAGAGTGTAGTTAAAGAAAATTAGAAGATGATATAAGTTCATGTTGAAATGAAAAGCTTCAAAGGCTTTAATATTTCCTTCAGTACTACAGTCTGTCACCAGTGAAACAGATATAACCTCTGTTTCTGTTTGACTGAGAATTGTTTGACAGAGGCACTAGACTGGGACTGCAGGTACCTGAAATTTATCTACTCGTTCCATTGAAGATTTCTCTTCTATTCTTCAATATTTAACTTCCCAGGACTCAATTCTCCATCTACTAAACATGATATTCATACCTCTTGCCTCTTTAGGTGCTGTGTGAGCACGTGGAAGACAATGAGGTCAAACAGCATTGTATTAGAAGATGCGTACTTATGGTGGAAACATATCTGATATTTGGCATTTGGGAATGTAACTAGAGATATAAAATTGCCTACACCTAATAAAGTCTATAATAGGACAGAAGAAAGCCCTATTTATTCTATATTTTTGTCTCTAAAAGCAGCTAATTGCAGAAGCCTAGGAAAGAGCATCAGAACAAAGAAGTTTCAGTATATTTTAATGAGGAAAGACATGCTGGACATGACCGAGGACGCCAAACGTACATTCATCCTGCAACCCTCCCAGCCCCTGCTATAAGCTCCTGCCCCCAACAGCTGGGGGGCGCTGGCAGGAGTGGTTGGCTGTCCACACATTCAGGGACCAGTGGTCCAGCTCTGATGTGGCCCAGCTGTGTCACTTCACTCAGGCTGCTAAAAAACGGCTGTGAGGAAGCCTCCAGAGGGGTAAGAAAGGCAACATTACATACAGAGGTAGGTTGTTGAGACAAAATCCTGCAGGGGAAAAAAATAATAGAAAGACACGGGGTGGCTCTCTAGGTCTATAGAGGTCACCTGCTGCCTAGGTCTAGAGGCAGCAGTCTGTAACTCTTCTCTCTGGTGTTGTAATTCATCATTCGCCCAGGTTAACCACTGGTGACAACTCTATTGTAGTAACTCTAAACCAAAATAGATTTCAGAAGCAAAACTAAACATCCTGACTCCTTAGATGAGCTACACATGTCCTAAACCAAAGTGTGACATATTCAATCTTCTCACCAGTTTGATAGCTTGACACTTGCAATCTAGACTAGTAGAAAAGTATTGTGTTCTACAGGTACTGTAATATGCACATGTATTGTAACATAAAAATGTGCTTGCTTTACTAATTTTAAAGCAAGAAAATATTTGAGATTTGTGCTGTATTATATTGATGAAAACAAAATATTTCATATAATCAACAAAAAATCCCTTCATCCTGCAAAAATTGAAAAGAAGTATCAACTTACAGATATATTCCAAAATACTTATGTAGACTGTCAAAGAAGATTAAATGAAGACATTTATTTAAACTACTCGTCTGAACTTCAGGTCATTCATTTGTTGAAATTACTATGCAATAACAAATAAGATAAAATCTATCAAATATAAATGATAAAGATTTATCCAAATTTTACAGTGAAGGAGAAAAAAAAATGTGGCATGTCCTGTGCTTTGTGTAGTTACAAGGAGTGCTTGGAAAGAATATTGTGGAGTGGCATTCTGTAATGTAAAGTTCTCCAGAGAATGCCAGTAAACCAAAGCTGAAGACAATATTCTTCCTTGCTGCATTCATATTTTTCAGAACATTGCCTCATTTACTTTATCATTGCCTGATAAACTTAGAATTATTTTCAGAATGTCACTTGTGCGAAGGGTAGATACACATGCTCTATAATATTTAAAGGGGACAGTTTAGGTGGAAATCTGACCCCATTAATTTATTTGGAGACAGGATTTTGTCCTGTGATAACACATTAGAAAAATAAAGCTGGTTTAAACAAGGCACAAAATGACATTAATATAATTGTACAAATAAATAGTTTTTCAGACACGCCCTACACCTACTCAGAAGGAATGCAGCGGCTGTTAGCTAGCTTTTTGCTATACCGCTTTGATAACATTCAGATTGCATCTAATATGCACAATAAATACCGAATGAGGTACCCGTGAGGCTGACTACTTTGATCCGAGTCTTTTAATACAAGAAAGTCACCTGATTGTCAGCCATTCTTATATTTTGATGTTCAAAATCCACCATCATCATTATCTTGACACAAAAAATTTTCACCCAATAATTGTTGCATCAGGACTAATACCTTGTGGCTGAACTATAACTTCTCTTTCCAAAGGACACACAAACTTGATTTAAAACAATAAAACATTTTCAACCACATCCTTTGACAAAACATGCAACTGGCTAATGACCCTCAGTGTTAAAAGTCTGCTGTTTATTTCTAATCTGAACATAACCAGACTGAGCTTCCAGCTATTGAAGTCTCATTACCCCTCTGCTAGAATAAAGAGCCATCTCTGATTAGAAATCTCCTCCAACTCTAGATTCTTACAGAACAAAATCATGTCACTGTTTAACCTTCTCTCAACAAAGAAAATATGTTGTGCTTATTGCAATCATGGTAAAGTATGTTTTTCAGCCCTTGGGATTATTGTTAGTGGGCAAACAAAAAGAGTGAAGCAGCTCCATGGCTTCCTCTGTGCAACTTTTCCTTTGCCTCCTTTATTTTAAGTGCTACTTTCAGATTAAAATAAAACAACTCTCCTAATGAACATTTAAGTCTTTGCACAGAAATTGTATTCAGCACAGTGCTATTGCATTCCTGACCACACTGTGTTGCTACCGAATAGTCTGCTATTCAATTTAATATAAGTATATGGTTCCTTTGGTATAATGACACAAACCAAACAAACAAGAAAAACTTATTTTTTAAATATTTTGAAACTATGATACTGTTAGTTACTTGAGCTTCAATTTTTTTAAACAATGTATTTAAAATTAACCGAACTAAACCTTTTTCCAGTTTACCTGAACATTATAAGATTTTTAGAGTTTTTATCTCTAGAAATCAGTCTCTTTTTTTCTTTTTTTCTTTTTTCTTTTTTTTTCCCCGCCCCCACGCAAACCCACCTCCTAAATAGGTCTTTACAAAAGAGAGAGAAATGTTGGAATGAGCCATGAGATTTCAGTGACTACTGAAGTAGAAGGAAATATTCCTTTTACCTCATTAGGTTTTGGATTAGGCTTTAAGTCAATAAGATGTCATTGCCTAGATTTCTGGGTAAGAGTAATATTGTAACTCCTACAGCTACAGCAAGAGGCGGAAGCCAATGGGAAGGATTTTTTGTATTATGACAACAGTACATCTCATAATTTGTCACAGAAATACATAATTACTTGCAACTTAAAGCACTGTTCTATACATTTTAGAAAAATTCATTAGACTCACTATTTCTATGTATGTTTTCAGTGTTAACAACAAATAGAAATTATAACACTTATAGGAATTAATACTGAAAGTATGGATACACATGAAATACAGTATTCAATCTTATGTTTTTATTTTTGGTGAGGAAAAATATCCTGTCATTATCAACACACTGTGTAGTCATGACTGGCTCATAAATCTTATTTGTAAAATAAAAATTTCTGCAATTTTTTTACAAATTAAAAAATTCATGCTTTGCTTTACATCCTACTCAACTTTAATTTTGCATTAAAAATATACCTGAGATCCTCCTTTGCCTTTGCAAAGTCAGTCCAGAATAGCTATATGTGTTTAAATGAAATGTTGCAAGGAAGACAGTGCCATCTATTCCATGTTGAAAATTTTCCATGTCAAGTTTCAGAACAACATGAAGTAAAATAGGTAGGTTATAAATCCTTTGAAAATAAGGTTTATAATGGAAATGCTGACAGACATTTAATGATAGTAGCAATAGCTGGCACCACAGTAATAAAAGGACTTAAATGAAAAAAAAAAAAAAAAGATCTGTGTGCTCCACAAAGGTTTGTGGATTTCAGGGTAAAGCTATGTGCAGCAGACTCAGTGTAAAGACAGATGTTAACATACCCAATTCATTATGATGTTTGGGTGTCATTTACAGAAAATCTCTGAAACTCAACTCGCAGTCACACTGTGAAAGAGTCTGAAAGAAGAAATATAGTGCTGCACCTATCACTGATATTTCCCTCCCCTTTCTTCATGAGAAAATTAATCATATGAGTCTTCCTCATGCCTGAGGTTCAGTGCCCAGAACAACCTGCTCAATTACCATGCAAATGGCAGCCTCTACTCTGCATCAAAACAAACCCAAAGCCCAACTACAAATAAATAGTTATTGGAACCCTGTCACCCACTGTCTGATGCTCAGGTAGGATTCCCATTTACTCCTGAAAAAATGTCTTTCCCCCAGTGGATGAAAGGGATGGGCGGGCACTGCTAGAACAGTGCGGCCAAGTGCAGCCTTCAGCCTAAATGGGACCTGCAAGCAAATAGCTGGTGAGGTACTCAAAACAGCAGATAGAGTAGTTTTGTTTTTTGAAGGAAACATATAGGTACATTATATATACATATATAGGTACATTAGCACCCTTCTTGCGTTGCCCAGCTCAGATTAAAATTAAAACAATGACCTTAGACTTCTCTTTTAAATGCTTAAACATTTCCTATTCATTTGATGGGCAACAAAAGCTAAAGGTACTTTGCTTTTCCCCTCTTGCTTTTTAAATTTCTGTTCCCTCTTCTCTTTCCTTCCACTTGGTTTTTCCCTCTCTCTGTTTTTGCTGCAGCGGTGTATTTGACTTGACCACTCAGATACACATTAAGGTCTATTTGCCATCTCCTAGCAATAGCAATTTATAGATGAAACTATCCATTTGCATATTCCTGTCTCCAAATAATAATGAACCAGGTTTCCCCTCAAATAACTCCACTTGGTAATCCTTTCATGTCTGTTCTGCTCCTGAGCCATTTCTGTAGAGCATTGTCTACTGGGAAAGGGATGCAAACAAAGTGAAAAGGAGCAATTGTGTGCATCTGTGTGTGTTCTTTCTCCATGCCTATAAAACCCAACCCAAACTGTCAAGGTGACAATCCAAAACGATAATCAAAACCACTTTTTACATTCCATCTTGTAACTGCCGCAGGCAAGTTTTAAAGGAGATGCTAACAAATCCCAAAGAATACCAGGTATTAAATATTTGATACAGCCAGAAATGTATACAATAGACATCAAACTTATGTTGTATATCTCTGTAATTTCTATACCATAGGTAAACAACCATATTTCAAGAAAAAAGTCTTACATGGGTATTTGGAAATCTACATAAAAATCTGTTTACATTTTAGAAACAGCTCTGTTGTTTCCACATGCACCTACAACAACAACATAAAGGGATTTTACTTGGGATTATTATCTCCCATAGACACACTACAAAAATATTTTCAAGGGAGCCTTTCTAGCTGTTTGCATCTTTACAAGTATTTGCTTTAAAGTGATCTTATATTCATACTACAGCCTGGTTTAAAAATGGTAAGGCTGCTGATTTACAAAAGAGTTTACACTCATGCCTACAGTCTGCATTTTAAATTTCTCCAAGATTTAAGTATTAAAATTCAGTTCATTTCTACAGTGTCCTTCCTAGAGAACACTGAGAAGGCTGCATAGAAAGAAAGGATCTTATGAGTAAAAGGAAAGCTTAGAAAGAGGTGTAAACCAAGGTTACTCTGCTTGAGAGGGTAAGATAAACATGAGAAGTCAGTAGAAAGAGTGACCTTGCCCTTAGTCTGTACAGTCAAAGAGAGGAGAAAAAGATGGGGCTTCAAAAAGACTCAGTCACAAAGTAGGCTGGTGGTAAATAAAAGTAATAGAATAATGACTTTTGAAAAAACAGGTGAGTGAATACATGATCCACTTAACATGTCAGCTGAGCCATATTAATTGCATGTATGGGTTTAGCTCAGAGTAAATGGAAGACAATTTGATCTAGCTTATATAAGGTTAGTGGTATGTTGCATCAAAGTAGTTCACTTTTGTTTGGGATAAGGAGCACATGTATATGCAGTTACTAAGAAAGTAATTTCCATGTAGCTTTATACTACCGGAGTGTGGAAATCTTCATCTCGGCTATTTCTTTTAGACACTCTTCATAATCACTGGAGAGAAACAGGCATTCAGGGGACATGGTTCATGTGACAGATGTCTACTGTGGAATGCAACCTAAGAGTGACAATTTTTTTTCACTGACTACAGAGAAAGCCAAGATGACTAGTTCAGATGTAGTCATTTACCCTGGCTCAGGCAATTCCCCATAATGAGTAACAGATGTAAGGTACCTTGTTACACTGCAATAACTTAATCACGAGCCTAAAATCCTGGAATTAACAGCCAGGGGTGGGGTCCTGCTAGGACAGAAAATGCTCTATAAAGGCAGAATCAGCTCTGTATAATTTTATGCCATACATTTAAAGGAAACAACAAAAAGGGGAAGCAAATGAGAGGCATAGAGAGGTGAGTAGCCCAAGGTCACCCAAAAGGTCAGAGCCTGTATCTGGTTCAGTGACTTACCATTGAACTGCACTGCTGCTAAATGAAAGTAGCAAAACAGCACAAGGCAGGAGGAATTTTTGCCAACTGTTCCCCTCTGCCCTCAAAGGATGGATTAGTGCAGGGTTTATTGAGTATTAGGTAGGGAAGAGTGAAAAATAGCTGTAAACAGTATCGGAGCAGTTGCTCCCCTTATTGTGCAGTACAAAGTTCACAAAGGCAATCCTTGTATTCCCCGTTCACAGCATTGATTCACTGCAGAATATCTATGTTAGGGGGTTTAAAGCCACAAGACTATGAAGTAGAGGCTCTTCAGGATAGCACCTTTACTCACGTATAGCATATATGGCAGCAAATGTATAACTATTAGAATAAAGCGCCAAGTGTAATGCACTGGTAACAACTGACAAGCCTAGGCAACTAAAAGTTATTTTGAAATATCCAGGGTTGGAACCCATCAAGAAGGGGTTGCTTCAATCCCTGTTCTGACTCTCTTGAATGTCCCTAGGATTTGGATTAAGATTTCCACATTCACAGATGCCCTCTTTCTTATAGCTGACTACAAGCCTTTTAAGATCTTTTTTTGGCACCCTGATTTTCCAGTGTTGAACATCGCCTGTGGAGCAGAGTTGTGATATGTTCTCGCTAGTACAGGGTTTGTGAGGGAAGGCAACTGTATTCTGCAGGAACTGGAGATTTCAGGGTTTCTTCACACTTTGAATCTGATAGAGTGCAATGTAGTAGACAAGCCTGAAGGGATTCTCAGTTATGGATCACTGTAACAAAGTCTGCATTTAAGAAGAAAATGCCCCAGCTGAGATGATAAAACAAAATGTTTCCAGTCACTGCTATATGAAGGACAGAAGAGTCTGATATGAACGGAGATTCTGAATAAGCATGTCATCCTTAGCTCAGGGAGAGAATAGACTTAATCACTTCCTAAAAATGCTGCCTTCCACATTTCAGGATCACAGCTGGCTTCCACTTAAGAAGCCTAGCCCAAGACTGAACGAACAAAGCAATAATTCTGTTTGCATCCCCTGGAAAACATCAGCACAGGCTGAGCTGACTTTATCAGTTTGCTCTCGGGCTTAGCAGAAGCATGGTAGAGAGGGCAACAGAAGCAGAGGGAACAACAAGGCTAAGCTTTGAGGGCTACCTGAGCAGATCAGGGAGCAGAATGGATCAGGGAAAGGATGTTGTCTGGGTTGTCCCAGCAGAAACTGAACTGACACCTAAGGTAATAGGTACAGCTGCTTCTAATGACCCACTGGATATAGGGATGCTCAGAGAACTGGACAGATTTGGCCACACAACAGGCCACACTTGAATTTTTGTATTAACATCACAAAGGCAGTTGGATTGAGTGGTACTTGGTCAAACGTAATACTGGAGACTGAGTTTTTCTTTAAAAAGACTTTGCAGAAAAGGATTCCTGTGAAAGCCAAGTGCTCCTTTAGTAAAAGCAAATACTATTAAAATATATATTTCCAAGCATTTCCATGACATCGTAAGTTATTGTATTATTTAATAACGGATATTGAATAATAAAAATCTCCTTGCTTTAGTTTTGAACAGGATGAGATGGCCAGAGGCTGTGGAGTGGAATGACCCATAGCAACAATAGGAGGAAGAGGTGTCCTCCAAAAAGCTGCCTGACAGTAGTCCCTAAATCCCAATTTCCTGACACCTAAAGAGAAAAATCCAGAACTAAATGTTTAATTTGATTTTATTTCCCTGCAGTGCCAGTCCATTCATTTGGGACCCAATAAAAAAGGAAATCATATATGTGAATATAAGGCTTCCTAGAGAGTTTTAAAATTTATTTTTTAAATTTGCATCAGTGCTGCACATTATGCTTCGATGTCAGCCACTGATATAAATTGCATCTGCAGTCCGAGAGGGTGAAGCATGATAGGTAGTGAAGGGGCTTTTTAATTAACAACAACAACAAAAAAAAAAAAAAAAAAAAAAAAAACAAACAAAAAAAGTCTTCTGAAATATGTTATAATATGTTCTGCTCAATAAGAAACCCCAGAAGAAAATTAAATCTGGTTACACCTATCCTTTCTCTACAGTTCTTTCTGCTCAAGAAACAAACCCAACCTCATAAGGTTGAACTGGTTACTGAAGAGAGGATCACAGAGAAACATTCTCATTACATTATAAATTCTAAGTATTTAGGTTACAGTATGACCCAGACATCTCAATTATTATGCAAGAATGTCATGCCAAAGCTATCAGAGAGAGGTAGGTACATGTGTAGACATACAGGACTGTTTTATGCTTCCACTGAGATGCTCTCCTGTATAAAACAAGCACATAAACATGCATAAACAGAACTTAGAAATCAAACTAACAGGAAATACTTCCTTGCAGTTATAAGAGCTTGATTAAGACCTTCATTCTTTCAAGTATGTCAGCTTCCAGGGCAGAAAAGACCTTTAGTTTGTGTAGTCTGAGTCTTCTACATAGCAGAAGCCATAGGCTTTCATGCAGTTGCTTCTATGTTGACCCTTAATTTTGCCTTTCAGAGTAAACAATAAGATTGCCTCCTCAGGAAAAAAACAAATGAAAGGTAGATCCTGGAGATAAATATGCTCGATGCGCCACATCTTCCTCCTTACTCGACATTAACTCTTTTGTGTGTTCTGACGTGACAATAGACGAGAGGGAAAACCTGATACAGCTAGTTTACTGCAAACCTTGAAAAGTTATTAAGAAGGACCATTCTGTTGCTTTCTACTATACCTGTTTTTTTGGATTTATTTCATTATTTCCATGATTCTTCCCTGCTGCTTTGATGAAGTTCTTTGCAAACTAGCTGCACTGTCCCAGTTTCTCAGATTATTGCTTTACGATTTGTTTGATTTAGAGGAGCCTTCCCTTCTTTTCAAAAGTATCTGTGTCACATGGGAATAAGTGTAACATGACGAACATGATCCCAACACTCTCCCAAACTTCTGTTCATTCGTTGTTGCTGAGCTGACTTGAGGGTTTCAGTTTTCACCAAGAGAAAGGTGCCACATCTGCACAACTGGTGATCTGAGGTGCTGATCTGTTTGTCGCTGGTGGACAAGTCAGTCCATCAGTACTGACTGGTAATGATGTCAGTTACTGATAATATAGTTATTTTGACCAGTGCATTATTCTATGTATTCCTTAAATAGATATTTGATTTTGCTAATAGTTAATTACTTTATCAATACTAGGAACTAAATCTCTGATATTGAACAAGGTTGGTTGGGGTGAGTTTCAGTGGTACCAGAGCATCTTCCTGAAGCCTTATCTGTCTGGCCTTGCTTGCTCTGTGTCTGGGGAGTGCCAAGGAGCTGTCAGTTCAAGACATTGTCATTTTCTCCCATTGGATGAAAGTGTGTCCAATTTATCCAGTTTTGGTGGCTTTAGACAACAAATAAAATATAATTGTTTGAACTTGCTGAGTTTGTATCATCACCCTTATCAACAGAGCATTAGAAATAAACATAAATAAGCATATTTTTAGGAGAAGTGGGGCTGCCATTCATTTATTTGAAAGTCTACTTTGGAGCTCCATGTTTGTGAAGCACTTTCAAATTTGATGCAAACTTCAGAGAAAGGGAAATTTAGTTCTTTGTCATCAGTTATATTATATTCCAAAATAACCTACAAACTGCTCATTTGGAAGGAACATGGCATTTGAAACAAATATGACCTCTGGAGGGGACAACTATTTCAGAAAATGGACTTAAAGCCTCACTTTGCCATGCGTCTGACTTCTGGCCATACCTCTCAGTGATTATTAAACTTGGTTTATATATTTTTCTTTGTTTCAGTAGTGTTCTAAAGGAGCCTTTACAGTAAATACAGTTATAGTAACTATCTAAGTCCAGAAGTAAAATTAACTTTTCACTAATTTTTTATTCTATCTTTTTCATGTCATCCACACTGAGGCTGGTCTAAGTTTTAAAGTCATCAGAAAGTACAGTTCAGGTTCTTGAAGGTCACCTGTTTACTCTATAGTGGGCTCATTTTGTGGCATAATCTAGAACAAAGTATAGACAACCACCAGAAGTAAGAGTTGTGTGCAGAAAGTCATGTAGTCATAGTGCTGGTTTACTGAAGTAAAAATCCTCAATCTACCAGCAGAACACAGCCATATGATGCCTTGAAGTATGAATAAGACATCATGTAAACTCAGCCAATAATTTTGCCCAGGATATAAAATACACAGTGACTTATGTGGAGTTACATGGTGCTAACAAGAGGTGATAGTAATGTTGAGCAATAATAATATTGCTAATTACATCGCTATAATAAAGATGTAATAAATAATGTTATTAGTTCCTCTGTAACATAACACATCCTTATGGCAATGTAAACACAGATAATATAGCTGGCAAGAATCAGTTCTAAAGCATGACAGCATGGTGGGAAGCCAGTCCAAATGAAAATAAAAGGACCAAAATGGCCTTTTGACTGTTAATATATGGCTTCTGTAGTTTTGCATAACATTTTCTATGAAAGTCTCATTCACTATACCTGTATGATGAAAGCAAATAAGATTTATAAAAATGTTAACCTCTAGGCTTCAACAATACTTCTGGTGCTATTTTTTGGGGGGGAGGGAGGGAATTAAAAGCTGTCCAAAAGTCATTAGTCATTCTGACATGCCAGATGTATTTTAAAACTATTGATTTGCTTTTGAAGTCTTTAAAACCTTTCTTATTTTTTTTCACATATTGACACATTACAAAATCTCCTTGCATGTATATTTAATGACCTATATTTTTAATCAAACATATGATCATTTATAGTGAGGATGCTGCAGTTGCCAAGTCTATTACAAGCTAGTTTTCTGAAGGTAGCAAATAGTACCATTTATCTCTCTACTCTCTGTCAAAAGCTATACCCCTCTGGCATTTGTACATAAAGCCTAACCTTTAACCAGAATGCACTTTGACCTAGGTAACTAGTTAGCAAACAGACTTGCTTAACCCTGTGGTTGTACCCCCTCCCCAGTGCATCCCCGTGCCCCAGTGTATCCATGCACACTCAGTGCAATTGCACCAGGAGAGTTAGAGGCCACGTTTCAGAGCTGCATTCCTCTCAGTTGCATCTGCAGCTCTGTTTGTAAATAAGCAGTGCTACCATAGGGTTAACCCAGTTTCTGTTTTGCAATCTGGAGCTTGCTGATCACCTTACTGAGGAAGAACTATGGACCTGTTTCCTCAGCATCACTAGCACCCGTCTTCTCCAGCCATCTCTCAGTCAGATATTCCACACTTTTTAAGCACATGTAAAGGATTACAGAAACCCCTATGTGCATCTCCAGAGAGCAGACAGAAAGGGTTAAACAAAATCAACCCTGACAATACTAGAAACAGTTCTCTCAGTGTGTGTTGGTTCACTGCTCCACAGGGCATAGCAGATGTTGTGTCTGGTAGTAAGAAGGGCCCAGGAGGTGTGAGCTGTCAATCACTTTTTTTCCTAACTACAGGCTGTGCTATGGATATGAAGCACGACTAAAACAATCTGTCTCAGCTGGGGTGTGTGAGGTATCAATAACCCTTGGCAGAGGTGTCAAGAGCCTTGCTGGAATCAAACTACCCTGCTGACCAGCTGCTTAGCAAGTTAACAAGGCGGCATTCAGTGCTCGCTGCCCTCCCAGCCCAACAATTAACACAACTGGCGTGGGGCTCCGCTGAAATGCGGGAGGAACCTCGCCATTGCGCTGGCGACAAAGAGATGCACAGATCTTTATTCAGAAGCATCCATAACAACGCGCGAGGAGTGAGAGAAACTAGGGCAGAGAACGTGGTTTGTTCTCAAATCAAATATGCGGATAAATATTAGCAATATGCGACAAATCTGAACAGACTCAAGAAAAACAGATTTGTAAAGTATTTTCATGCACGAGGCCAGTGGCTGTAGAGCAGAGGGGAAAAGAGCTCCGGTAAGGAATAAATTGTGTTGGGAAGCTAGAGTAAGGTAAATTTAAACAACAGCAGGAACAAACAATGTAATGAAAGAGTTCAGTGGTGCCGATAATCCAAACAATAGCTGCGTAGTGCCTTGTTACAATCACCCACATGGCTGGTTAGAGTATTATAGAACAGCCAGGTTGTAAAATGAACAGGCGACTGTTGGAAAGTCTTAAACATTTTGCACCCATGGGTCATGTACTACTCAGCCTCATACCAGTATAAATTTGGGAGTAATGCCATTAAAATCAATGGCTTCACAGTGGTTTAACAGGGAAGGATCTGGCCCACTGGTAGAGCATTATCCAATTTTTCATTTTACAAACTGCTAACTCCAGCTCTTGGAGTTAATGTTTTTCCTGAACCCCCAACACATTTTTTGTTTTGTTTTGAAAACGGAATTACTTTCAAGTCTTTTTGTGTTCTACATTGCTTTATTTTGTGGTTTTGTTCTCAAGGGCATCAACCAGTGATTATATACTGTTCCATTCTGAAAAACAAAAAAAAATACATGGTGTACAGCAAAACATGAATATTAGCTTTAAACAATTTAATGTTGTTTTTCTTTGCTTTGAAATTCAATAATGCCATCAGCCCATAAGACCTTTTAGAGCAGAGTATTTCACACAGTGAAAGCTGCTTTCTGCTACAAAAGCACAGCAGCTGTGGCTCCTGCAGATACTCTTAAAGACAGATATAATAAAACACTGGGAGGGAGTAGGTCGACACAGGAGCATGAAATGGACGAGATGAAGCCCTTTGTCACAATCAAATAGGCTGTAAAGTTACTATAGTAACATACAGTATTAAGCTCCAGGTGGATTGACTTAATGTTGACTAAACAAAAAGAGGTTAACGAAAACCAAACCAATAATTATTACACTCTCTCTACCAAATGTTTGCCAGGATGCTGTTATTTTCATTTAGCCAAGCTGCACAAACTGCGATGTGCGTTGCTTTCTGTTCTGGTGAGCAGCTCTTGTATGAGAAAACCTGTAAGACAAAAACAAATTCAAAGTTGTATGAAGGAAGCGGACAGTTTTACTGTGCCTGTGACAGACGCTGCAGAAAAATCCAGGCAAAAGACCATGACAGAATTAAACTGTGTCAAATGCTTCTCTTTTTTAAACCCTCCAGGATCACCCTCTTCCCCAGAGTGAGAAAAGTAGAGAAGAAGGGAATGTTCAAACTCGTTCTGACCTACCTGAGCTAAATGAATGACAGATGGAAAAGACATATACATTTAGAGACTTTGTTTTAATCTTCCCTGTAAAAAACTATCCCTTGCATCTAAAAAACTACCAGGAGAGATTCCCCTAATTACAAATTGCATCTTCAATATGCAACAAGAATTCATCCTGCCTTCAGTGTGTATTTCTAATTATATTCTTTACCGTAGAAAGAAGATACCTGACAACTTGCTTCTGGCTGCTTCTCCCACCTTTCTCTATTAGCTATGTCTCAAGGAAAGCACTTTGCCCTGTAGATAAATCTGGCAGTGGAAGGAAGGCTTATCTTAGCTCTAGTGACCATTTCTTTCACTCCATTTCAGTCTGGGAATTTAAAAATCTGAGGATTTAAGTGAAATTCCTAGTTTTATTCTGAAACTTCTGATGCTGTCAGAATTCACACCTTCTATCAGAACTGTAATTTCATGTGTCTCTGGTATAGTTAGTGAACGCCAAGCTGCTGCCCTATAAATCTTTAAAGGTTGCTATTCAAAGAGGGAAAGAGATCATATTGGTCCAAACTGAACAAAACAGTAGGTCTTTCTTTGATAAAATGTAGTGGGTACAAATCAGAAATCCACTTGGATAGGCACTGCAAAACTGTCAAAAATCTCTCATCTGTGCCATAAACTTAGTCTCAGTGAGGCTTGAATTAATACCACACTGTCAAGGAGAAAAGAAAATGTGCTAATTGCATTCAGGACATGAAGTTTAGCCTTGGCCAGTAAAGAAAAAGGACAAAAAGGGTTTTAATTATCAAAAGTATAAGATGACTTTAAGCTGTACTTGTAGATGTGGTTCAAGGACAACTTTTGGGAAAGACAGTATATGAAGGTTGGAAGAAGGAAATATCTGGAGGTCTAATTTGAGGAATTCCTTATGGTTATTACCACCTCTTGGCTGGTAATATAGCAACATGAAAGCAGTTTCTATTGAAAGATGATGGAAGGATTACGCAGCTAGCCAGAGCCTGCTGGCAGAAAAGCAAGGGTTACTAATTTCAAGAATTTCTTCCCTGTAATTTGGCAGAAATGTAATGTGTCCACATCCCAGGAAATGTGGTGAGGTGTGGTCAGAGGAATAGTAATCAAGCTTAGAGGCAGTGCTGAGGGATTCAGTGGGAACAAATGAACCACTTGAAGATGTACCAAGTACTCTTGTTCAAATGTATTAGGGAATGGTTTCCATTTGGATTAGATTTGAAGAAGTACCTGGCATAAAGTGGTGTCATTAGACTGACAGCACTAGAGCCTGGTTAGCTTTCCCAAGAGCAGATGCATTATGGGTACTTGTGAAAAAAATGTATGCAATGAACATACATACAAGGGTACAAGACTTCCAGCTCTTCTGGAGTAGTCCTGTGTCTAATTAGCAGTTATGGCATGTCACAAACAATTCTGTATCCTGCATGACATCTGAATGACAAGATATTTGAGCAGTTCTTTGTGATTATTTGAGACACCTCTGCTAAGCCGGTCTGCTAGAATGTCCTGAAGACCTAAAGTTAAGGGAATACCAGAGGAATGTCACTGGTTCAGAAAATATCTTCACTTGCTTGAATCTGCTTGTAAGTATTTTTGAAACTGCTTGTAAGTATTTTTGAAACTGCATACCACATTCTTACATGTCATCTGTCTCCTAACCCTAAGTGGTACCTCAGACTGCTGCCACTAACTAACAGGGTTATTTGTATCTTCATCTTCAACTCCACAGATTTGGCTTTGGCTATTGAAGAAAAGCATCCAGAGAACTATAGCCTGCAGTTCAGAAAGCTGCTATAGCCACAGCAGACACCGTAATGATCTAGCTCGTGAGCTCAGGCAGGAGGAAGAGGAGAGGTGAGGTGAAGGCTCACCTCAACTCCTTATGTCCTGGCACACGAGGACACTCTTTCCTGTCCAGGGAAGGCTGTTCACAAGACATGAGCCCCACATGACATGAGCCCCACATGCTTTAGGAACTGATTGCCTGAACACAGGCAGAAGTGGAATTTATATTGAAAACACATTGCATAAAAATTCCACGTTTATGAATTGTAGAAAATATTTTATTTAGTAGTTTGTATAGGAAACAAGTGTACTATTCCTTCTTATATATTCTTTCAATGAGGAAATGTGCCAACATTTGGAGATAGTATGCGGGAAATTAGAAATATACGTAGTTAGGTGTCTAGCCAAGGTTTCTTTTCTCATTTTTAAAGAATACCCTCTCATGGCCACCTGAATATGTAGCAGTTCTTGAAGAGAAGATGGTATATCATCCTCGGTAAACACCCCAGTTATTGTGCTGTTTCAGGTCTTTGTTCTTCATGGTTGATGTTAATGTTACTCTGTATCCTTCATCCTCCTTTGCTTGTGGGGTCCCAGGCAGAGCTTATCATTCTGCTCTGTCAATTCTTTATTTTGGTTCTCTGCAGGGAGTGATAGGCATGGAGACCAGGTGCAGCTGGGGCTCATCTCTAAGGAGCGGGAACACAGCACAGCTCCTCTGCAGATGGGGTCCTCTTGCTGTGCCCCTGCTGACCCACAGAGAGCAGGAGTGCAGCAGTCACCTGCTTCTTTCCTCTTTCCCCAACAGTCTCTTTTACCTTCCTGTGTCACGCCGGGTCAGCTGACAGGATGGAAACCCTTCCCCAACCCCGCTGGCCAGAGATCACTTTTGTGTTTCACTGGACTGAGCAGCAGCTGGAAACTCACTGAGTCCTGGGGGGTTTGTGCTCTGAAACACGAGCCCCACAGCCTGTCCCTGGGGTGATACCCTTGGCAGAATTTTACCTCCCTCTTCATCTTAGAAATTTGTTTAAGAGGATGCTGTTTGTATTCTTTTTCATCTTCCCCAGTATTGGGGGTGGCCTCTGCTTGTGATAGTTTATTAATCAGTGAGGTTCAGCTTAGGGGAAAGTTCAACCTAAAGGTACCTAATTTTCAGAACAGTTGAAATGCTTTCTTACTGCTTTTAAACTGCAGGAACTCACATTGCTAGATGGGCCTTCCTTGAGAGTCATTGTAGATTAAGAGACAATTTGAATTATAATCCTGATCCAAATACTACTGCTTCTGTGACTTTGGGCATGCCACTTAACCCCTCTGAGCCTCATTTTCCCTATTATCCGAGACTAATGGTATTTTACCTGTCTCAGACCACAGGGGAACTATGAGGCTTAATTAATGTTTGCAAACTGGGTTGTTGCATAGCATAATTAAATAGCATTTCTAAAGTTTAAAGAAGTAGAAAGTATTAAGACCCATCAGCAGTAAAGATGAGACGAGGAGTGAGAATGTCCTGATTCCCAGGACAGTGCTTAATTCTCTCAACCATATGGCTTTGGAGGGAAAAAACAGCACCAAATTGTCTTCAAGAACCTTTTTAAAAGTTTAGAAATGTGAATTTTAAAGCAAAGGTGGCTATTCATAACTTTAAAGAACATCCAAACAGCAATATTATTTTGATTCTTGTATAATCATTTCCTTCTTGTTTAGTTGCATGAAATTGTCACATATTTTTAGATGTTATTGAGCTTTCAGCCAAGAGACTTCCGTTAAAAACAACCTTTCACAGCCTCAAGTCTACTCAGTTATAACATTTTTAATGACCCACCTTTATTTTCCCATTTAAAATTTAATGGTTCTGTTCCAATTTAATTTATAGTATTTAGATTGCAGTTGTCTTGGATAAAGTAGAAATGGTATCAATGTCCAGGAGTTTCTCAGGGTCAGATCTATCAGATATCCCCTGCCCTATCACTTCCACTCATAACTCACCCATAATACTCTAGAGCTATTTTAGCTACAAAGTGGAAACCTATTACAAAAGTACAGAGGTTATTGTAGGGCTATACCTTAGGTTAGATTAATGTGAAAGCAAGTACTGATAAAATCAAAGTGCGGTTGGATGAAGTGTGCAATTTTGCTCATTTAACTGTGTTTCTTCATGTCCTGAATCAGAAGAAAAGCAAATTCAGAGAAAGTTTAGCCGTGTGTTTGTTGTATGCATTCTTTTCGGTTAAAGGCAGAAGGATTATTTTTAGTTTAAGGCAGTAGGATTTTCAGTTAACATTTTCTGTTTTCAGTGGGTTTACAAAACACAAAGGAAAACCCAGTATAAATGTTAATTTTATTTAATTCCCTTCTGTTTTTGTGTATATTAAAAGAAGTTTGGAAGAAAATGTTACAGGGAGATTTTTATACTATGAATAGTATAAAAAAAAAGTGTAATATCAGTCTTATAACATTAAGGATTACCTCAACAGATATGTGATACAACTCAAGTTTATTTATTGGTTTTAAAAATGATATTTTAATTTCAAACACAGTTGAAAGGCTATAGCTATTTGGATAATGGGCTGTTGGTTTCCCCTTAGATTAAAATAAATATATTTTATTTTCCCAATACTCAGTCTTTAGTTTTGCCTCTCTTACAATTTTTTGAAAGAGAGCAATAAAAGTTGTAAATAAAAGAGTTTTAAACCATTTGATTTATTTTCTTGAAATGAGAGAACTTTAGCTTTTTTTCAATATACATAAAATAGACTAAGTTACTAAAAATGAAATATTTATTAGTATATCACAATTCTGTGGTGATAACACTCCTTAAAAATAATACAGTTCAAATCCTAAGGGATCTAATTTATTTGAAGTAAATTCTCTTAGAACAAGGTGTATCTGAAAGGTTCAGATGGGATTTTGCTATTTAGATCTTACATATCAGAGAAGAGCCTGTGTATTATCATGGTGGCTCCTGTAGATGATAGGACAGTTCACAGTCTAGGATGTGGAGCTGCATGTCAGGATCTATCGGTACCTCACAGAGTCCTTAGAGAATGACCATAACACAAAAAATTGAGAGTTCATGTTCACTGCCATCAATCCTACTAATGCCTGATTATGCCTGTTTCTCTCCTAACCTTCTCACTTTTGTTTTCTGCAGTTTGATGCAATAGCTGGATTTAGAGTAGTTTTCCAGTTCTGCATGATTGAGATAAATAATTTCTATCATGAACAAAACTGTTACAAAGCAAAACGTTGACAGTCATTCTTACCAATAGCTTATCGCCTTCTCTCAGCAAAAAGGTACCTGTTAAGGCTGCCCCATCTCAGTCTCATGGTTACATCATCAATAAGGCAGGAGAGTCTGTATAAAACCCAGATAACTGTGGCTGTCCCCATTGAACTTAAAAAGATGACCAACCAAGATTTTAATCCGTGACAAAGGTAAACTCAGGGCAGAGGAGGAAATGGAAAGACAACTCTAATTCATGTTTTCATCACGTTGCTTCTTAAGAAGTAAGACCCACAGCAAAGTAAGGGTGTTGGCAAGTGTCAGGCTCCCCTAGGGATGCCTCTTTGTGCTACCCCAGCAGGTTTGGCTAGTTGTATTTTCCTTTGCTTCCATGGATCCCTGTGTTTGCTACTCCAGCAGGTGTATAAGAGTTTATGCTTTGGCTCTCTGCCTACTTGCACTCTCTCTGTATATTTCCAGACAGAAGCTTAGGGAAGGTTTTTGACATCAGTGCATCAGAACCTGAGACCTGACCATCCATGTCAGAGTAAACCATAATATCTCAAGTATCTCAGTTAGTTAAAAGATTTTATAAATCCAGTTAAAATCGCTTATAAGAAATCATAGTTAACATTGAAAAACTTAATTCTTTCTATGAAATGTTTTCTGTTAGGAGTAGGGAATTAGAAAAATTTTATTTTGCATAACTGCATTCCTCTTCTTTACCAAATCTAGACAGAAAAAGGCAGATAAAAATACTGCTGTCTCTTGCTACTTCAAAAGGCTATTAGTATCTAATAAGCCTCACCAAACCACGAAGAGGAGATGTTACTTTTGGGTCTGCTGATGAGCAGAAAGTGATTAGTGGCAGGTAGGACTAAATCTGGGACCTTGAAGCAGTCGAAAAGAGAGCAGTTATCTACACCACCTAAAGAGACTTAATGTGTATGTGTGTGTGTGGGGGGGGGGGGGGGGAACGGACACACAGACAATCCACAATCTAGAGTATTAAGGGGGGCAAAAATTTGCTTTACACCATGCTTCTGAAGCAAAAGATCTAAAACTCCCCCTAACTCATTCTGAACTGCAAGTCAATAAAACATTTAGGAAATGAAGGTGAATGTCCTGGGTTAGAGTCACCTCTAAGCCAGGGGAATGCTGGTGCCACTGCCCTCCCAGGTGCGAGAAGGGAGAAGCAGGGAATTCCTCTGACAGCTCACTGGAACCTCTTGCTGTCGCAGTCTGGGATTTTCTTCTAGCATTTTTGCTACAGCTGTTAATGAAAATAGATTTTTAAACGATCAAATTGTTCAGCTTGCAACTCAGATAATGTTCATATGGGTGTGTGAGATGAGAGTACTTCACTTGTAGCACGTCATGGATTCTGCCACGGTGGGATGAAAGATGCAGCTGTGCTACACGTCCCGCTGGTCTGCACACTGGGCAGTCGCACCCAGTGATAGTGACTGATTGCTCTACGCTAAAGTTTTAAATTTCTAGAAAGTCCCCACCAGCAAAGGAAGCTATCGTTTTGTGAAGAAAAGTGAAGGCAGCATGTGACAAAGGAGATGCAAACTATTTGTCCTTGCGGAGACTCTGTCTTTGTTCCTTTTCATCTTTCAGTTTCTCTTAATCTAAACTAAAGGCCTTTCAGATTGTGTATATGACTCTTCTTAGGATTGAAAGGATGTGTGTATGTGGGCTGAAAAGGAGAGGAAACAGCTGAGGTAAGAAAAATGCCAGAGTGTTTAACAATACTAAAACCTGGAATGTATTCCCAGGATTTTTTGCCACTTTTAGTGCAAAAGTGTGTTTGTATTTATACATGCGTACGTACGTACATAAACATCTAGGCTGTATGTATTGGTTAAATAATTACCTAAAAAAGTAACTGGTTCCTACACCTGCCAAATCAGTTTAAAAAAAAAGAAAAAAAAATGCTTCTAACAAAAGCACTGCACATAGATCTAAGACAACACCAACAAATTCTCATTTCACTGGGATTTTATTTCATTCTTGTAGGCTTAATATCTCACTGCATGAACAAAAAATATCACATGGAAAGGGCTTCAGGCTAGCTACTTCCAAAGAGATTCAACCTTCTAAGTACTATCAATATCATCCCTATACCCACATGGTTAGCACTTTCTAATACATTCGCTGAAAACCATTAATAAAGCAACATTTTTAGTCTAGTTTTTAACCATGTGTCGCACTGAAATAAGTTCATGTAAATCTGTGAACCGCACGGCAATGATCAAATTAACAGTCATTTCAGGAAAAATGCCCCTCAGGCTGAAAAATAATTAGTAGTCTCTCACTCTATCTTTTCCTACTAATAAAAATCATGCTATTATTGTTGACTGTGCTAATAAAACACCTTCCATGACCCTGAGGTAGTTTGATGTAAAATATAAGGACTATTCTATTGTGCAGATGCACACATGTTTTATTGAACATTTCTATTTAGCTTCTCATCTGGTAACGGCATTACTTCCATGAGAACTTTTGTCAGAATGATGCAGCACACACACTCTCTTCTTCCTGTGCAATTCATCTTGCTGAAGTAAAACCCAAATTCTTAAAACTCCACAGACTTGCAGTTTAACTTCTGTGCGTAATGATCGCTACACAGCACAGTGCACAAGGATGATTTTTTCCCCTTTGATAACAACTCAGAACCATAGCATTCATTTTAATAGGTATATTCTTACATTACAGTATTCAGAGTGTCTCAGGCATGCAGCAGAATATGCATATATTCTTATCAAAAATTGCTCTCAGGATTTTGGTTTGGCCTGAAAAACATTTTACCCTGTGCCGTATTACCAAAGCCAGTTATTCAAGTATTAACCTTATTATTACCCATGCCTACATTTAATCCTTTAACAGTGTGCCCCATGAGCACAACAAAAAGTTACCAAGATTGTGAATACACAGTGAACAAGCTACTCATGATTCCAACCCAAACCATTCTATCATTCTATGATTCTATGGTACTCCTGTACTGCCATAACTACTTGTAAGGTTAGAGGGAAATATCTCATATTAGCTGAGTGGCAAAAGTGTGCCCAACTATAGTATTCACTTATGCGGTAATGGATTTGTGGGACCACATCCCAGATCTTATTTTTGTTCACTGTAACTGGTCATGGAAACTATATAAACACGGAGATAGGGTGAGAGGGCTTGTTTGAGTTTTAGGTTCATGAATAATATACAAACATTTGGGATTAATTTACAGTAGCGGGCAAATAACAAGAGCTTTCCAAAATGGCTCCCAAGAGCACTTGCAAGGAAAGTACTCCCACTAATTTGCACTGATATGAAATGAGATTCTTCTGTAAACATATTTATGAAAGCACTTTGTGAGTAAGTGATCAGGAGTGACAGCATATACTGGGAGGTAAACAAATGGGCTGACAGTCTAGAAATACCTACTGAGGGCAACAGAAAGAATGTTATCAGTTTTCTTGGGATTTGGAGCCTATCTTTACCTCCTTTATGATGCTGCAAAGGCAGCTCCTTGCCTTTGTACATGCGTGTGTGTGTATGTGTGTGTGCAGGTGCATACGTGTGCACGCATGTAAGAATGTATGGTCATGTTCACATGTCTCAGCCCAGCACTGCTATCCTACAGAAGGCTGTGAGCCAGCAGAGCAATTTAGTCAGATCCTAATGACTTATGAATTTCCATTTTGAAGGGAATGGGATTAACAGTGTGGTTAAAGTTACATGCTGCCAGAAGGACCTGCTAGGCTTGAGCCTGATGCATGATTGACCTGTGTGTGCAAGTACTCTGCTTTCCCCTGTATACATTCTCCATTATGATCCTAGAAACTTGGATAGTCTACCCTTCCCTCAACTTCTGTGTCAATATTAAAAGTAATTTTCCTAATTACATATTTAAATTGTTGTAATGCAGCAATTTTTGAGAAAAACTAATCTGTTTTGCAAATTATTATTATTTATGGGAATTCTTAAAGAATACATAAACCCCTCATATTTCAGAGATTTATATTTCCTACAATCATATCTATTTAGTATTGTCTAGTAACAAAGGAGGATAAAAGGATTGCAAATAGGTAACAGGAACTAGATAGATTTTTTTAGTATTTCTCTAATGTAATATTGCATGAGAATCAAATCCTGTCCAAATTACTTTTATGATATGTGGATGCTATAAATAACATGATGGAAAAGCGATTGATCTCTTTCTCTCTTCTTTACCTGGGTATGTGTTGTAATCAGAAAAGCTAATATAGTACAAAACCCACCTTTTCTTCTCTCTCAGAGATGAAGCTTTTTGACCAAGAACTCAACTAAATGCCTTCTATTGATAGGAAAGTTTCTGAGGCTACTGCACCTCTGCCCTTAAAAAATGACAGCATAAAATATTCAGAAATCCAGAAGAAACTTTTTTTCTCTCCCATAGTTTCTACAGCTTGTTAGCATGGTGTTTTGGTTTTACTTGGCCTAATTTTTCATTATTAGACCTTTGGAAAAATAAGAAATACGCATGTTCCTCTGATAAAGCTAAAAACACTTCAACGTTTGTTCCAGAAATAGGATTGAAAGTAATTTCCATCTTTCAAGCATAATCAGAAAACAAATGTTAGTAAAGAGCAGTTAACAGATAAATGATGTTGGGAGAGGTCAACAATAACGTCAATATAAAGATTACAACTCGTTAAAAATTAGGATGGTACGTGTGAAAAAATATAAATTTCATGAAAGGAAGGGATCAAATTAATTTCTGCATCCATGTCTGGACATCTATTCTTCCATAATGGGAAAAAGAACCTTCAATTTCTATGGCTCTCAATGGAAATTCTTATAGAAGTGCTCAGTACTTTGAAGGGTGATGCCTTGAGCTGTTGAGCCTACACATTTCCACACAGTTGCTTAGGAAAGGTGACTAATTGTGTCATTATAGTCCTGGCCACACACAAGATTACTGGATAGTTTCTGAATTCCAGTCTTTCAGTCATTAGCAGAACACTTAGGAATTCAAAGAAAGTCTGCAATACCATACTGCTATTATTTTTTTCTTTTTTTTCATACTGTACTTCATCTCATTTCCTTATGAACTTGAAACGCTTGCTGTAAGGACTCTTTAACTTTGTGTGAGTTTAGAACAAAAAGACTGGATCACCTAGTTAGGAACTTCAGGGAAAACTTGTGTCAACAGATTAATTCAGATGTTACAAGGAAAGACTATGCTCAGCCTCTAATTTTTAGGGAAGTCCAGCTGGACCTGCCAATTCCAAGTATCCACTGAGCCTGGCTTTGAATAAAACAAAAGAGATAACTGCAGTTATTTTTTCTAGCCCCAAGAGCTCACTCAGTTGAAGTACATATACACAAAATCTTCCTGCTGTGATAAACAGAGATCTCATGCAGGTGTGGACTCAACAGGTATTGCTAATCAATGCAGTTTCTCTGCAGTCCATGAAGCTATGCCAATTTGCACTGGAATTCTTCTTCATCTTTAGATGTTCCTTATTGGTGGCTGATCTGTAAACTGAAGGACTAACCTGTCTTGCCCCTGCTTCACTTTTATACTTCACTATACCACAGGAGTCTGGGGCTTTTACATGTTAGGATGAACTTCAGATATCCTACAGAACAACAGCTGCATTTTGTCTTTGATTTACCACATTCTCCAGTAAATAATTAAGATCAATTGCTAAGGGATAAGGAGAGAGACAGAATATAAAATGTTAATTACAAAATAAATATTAGTGAAATTCTGTACCATCTGCATGTTAGGCATCTCTGAACTTGGTCCTATATTTCTCCATGTAAAACGGACTTTTCTCTTGGTTGCCATATAGAGGAAAGGAGATGTAAACAAAAATATAACACAAAGATGGAAGAAAAGGGGTGCAACAGTTAGCTCCGTTCAGCTAATAGGCCACCTACACAAGTAGGATCTGCTGTCACTGTTCAGGAGGATTCATTTGACCAGCACTGACACAGCAGATAAACTGACATCAGTAATGACCTTTCAAAGTGCCAAGAGTAACTTTTTCACTTTAAAATAACATTTCCAGTACACCAAATATACAACAGATTTCTTTCAATATCAACACTGCAAAGAAAATCCTTTGTTACATTTCTTACTTTTGCTATGTTGGACAAATATCTTGGACTTAGAGCCCTTTGAAAATAAAGACAAGAAGAAAATCATGACTATTCACCTGAAGGCAGAAATTAACAGACTATGGTTCATGCTAATAAAATTCTGATATTTGAGAACTGCTTTCTGCTCTGTCATAGATGATATTTTAGAGCCAACAGATGATAGTGAGGCAAGCTATGTGTTGCTGAACTTGTCTCTTATTCTGGAGTCGTCTGAAAATTTGTAACAGCATTAGAAGACTTAATAACTTTTGACTTAGTAGTTTAGTCCCATCGAGAGCAATGGGACCCACTGTAGATTTAGAAACTTACAACAAATCCAAGTTGGATCACTACCAACAAGCATGGCCCAGTAATAGTACACTGAATTGATTCTCCCACGAAGTAGCTCATTCATTTTCACAACAGCTTGATGGATGCTGTTTTTTTGATTAAGTAGGAAAGTGTGAAGAACACTGCCTACGACAAGGCTGTTGGGACAGACCTCAAAAGTTAATACTCATAAGAGTGAGAGGTGTATTTGAATAGTTAGGTCTCGTTTATCTGGTCAATCAGCCACCTAAGAGTTTAAAATTATGCTGATTTCCTCTTTTCCTAATGTCCTGTCTGGACATTTTGACTTGAAGTTTTCTCATTACAGAGCTGTCTTATGTGTCTGTAGGAAGACACAGATACTATGCGTACAGTGTGCTGACCTGTGTGGACAGACAGTGATTAAAAGAGAAGAAATGGAGAAGTTATGAAATTAGATCACTGGGCAGAAGGAAGACAAGCTTCACAAGCCACTATATGTCAATAATAAACTAGAACCTAAAATGTAGGGAATTATTTTTAGGACAAGGGAACTGAAAGAATATCTTGAATTTGGGATAAGAGCTTCTCAGCATCATTCACTGATCAGAGAAGACACTGAACAATCACAGACTTATGATGCAAAAATTTCCTACTTAAGCAGCCCATCAAGCAGAAGAACTCAGGACACACAGAAGCAGCAAAAGGATGATATTTCTTAATGACTTGATCTTTACTTTTTTTTTAAATAAGGTTCAATAATCTTTACTTCACAGCCAAGACCTTCAACTCATATTCACAATGTATTACATCTACTTATTTTTATTGAACTTAGAGTGAGCCAACCACTGGTAGCTTTTGTCAGAATTGTCTATTGTTTTCTTGCATGTAGGTGTCATAATGGTTGCAATACCTGACTTAATCATAGTTGGATGTTTCACTATGCATCTTAACACTTATGTCTTTCTGCAAAACTTGGTATGCATAAGCTCTGTCAATTTAAACAGCTAACAAATTTTCCTCATTTAGTTAAACCCTTCCCCAAACTCTCGTTGTAACATGAGAACTTCTGTGCACTCACATAGCTGAATACAGAATTCATGTATAAAGTAAAATATTCACTGATGGCTGAAACACAGCCATAAATGGTCAAGAGAAAGAATCTGTTTCGGTGGAAAGTAACATACACTGAAGCAGCTTGTATCGGCCACAACATGGTCAGACATTTATTACGGGGAATTAATTGACAAGGAGAACAATAGCAACAAACAATGGAGGAGAGATGAAGCTCTCTCTGTAGCTTCTGCTATGGCCCCTTTAGGGGTTTATCTGAGGGTAGCTGCTAAAAGGTCACAAGCACAGCCTAATGTCTAGGGCCTCTTTTGCATGTGTACCCCCTCCCTCCAAGGATAGAATTATGCTCCAAGAAGTGGTTAAAAAAAATCAACACAAAACAGAAAGACTTGAGAATGTGTTAAGTATTGCAATTACGAGTGCTACTACAAATGCTGATTTGTTTTTATGTACCATGCTTGCTAAACACAACAATTCTCTTATATAGTCCACAAATATATGTCTAATATATGTATATATATATAAGCACTGTTACAGAGCTAATTTTAGAAAACTGTATTTTTAACTATTCTTTCAACAGCTGTATATGAAAACAGAAGGGCATGCAAGTGCTGATCTCAAGTAAAATATTACTGGACCAGGTTTATTTTAATTTCAAGTTATTTTACTTAATTTACTTGAAATACTGCAGACTAAGTAGTCTGTAATTTTTAAATGATATTGACATATATTTTTGGTCAAGTCACCATGAAAAAACACTGAATTAAGATAATTCAGAAATGGAACTGACATTATTTATCTCTCTTTAGTTCATCTATCATATCAAGCCATCCATGTATACCCCATCTCAAGTCATTAAAGATAAAAATTTCTAAGTGTTTTATGATCCACTTTTTAACTGCAAAACGCACAAAAGTAATTAAACCAAATTGAAACAATTATAGAAAAACAATATTCAGTAAGTGAGGTGCCAAAAAGTTTTACCGTACCCTAAGGATGCAAAAGATTGCCTAAGCAGCATTAATATTATTCCACATGTTACACTTATTCCTGCAAGCTAGCCAAGCTCAAATTAATTGTACTGACTAAACTTTTCTTCTTTGAGAAAATTAAAGATATGCTGTTGTCAACACTTGAGCACAACCTTGCCGACACTTAAACGCAGAGAAGGGTGTGACATCCTGCCCTGGCTGCCTTGCGCTAATTAATCACTCTGGTATTTAGGACCATTCAAGCAGACAAATTAATGGAGAATAATTAGTGTATCTTTGTTCCAGCTCAGCTTTGCACACCAGACACTCTGAGGGAGAGCGGGGAGTACGTAGAAAGTGAGCCATTAGCATGCACATAGTTTTGCTTCTGTTCAGCAAGTTCTGCAGAGATTAAGAGAAAAGCCAAATTAGCAGTCGTGTGACTGGGGTTAGGACATCTCTCAGTAAAGAAAGCACTCTGTTTGGGTATCAGCTTTCAGAAGCAAGTTGTTAATCCAGATGTTACCTTTCATAAAGAACAAAACACAATTAAAAACCTCCTCCTCCCCTCTCACATGTGCACACAATAGAAAACTGAGGAATTTTCCCTTTGCATTACAAAGATTTAGCTGCAATTTGGCTACCGGTACATACCACGAGAAATTTCTAAATCTTCAGCTTTCTTTTTCAGGTCATTTTTTGGTCAGCATTAACTTTAATAAATTGAGAACACAAGGGAGAATAGCACAAAGATTGTATACCATGTTGCTATTGCAGTCAACACCACTACTTATGGTCATTTGTACTGAGAATACAAAACTGTAAATTGTTCAGAAATTACAAATAGTGTCAGGTTTAAATTAACTGCAAAATTTAAATCAAAATCTTGCAGTAGCCTAACATATGAAAAATAGTGATAATTATCAATGATGTTAAAGACCTTAACACAGAGGTACTTTATAATAAAAGAAAGATGTATTTGTACACTTTCCATAAAACATTTTCTGATTTTCTAGTACAAAATCTTTTGTGCAAAATTCTTCTGTTACTTGTTCTCATATGATAAGATCTATAAGAATTTTACTCCTGTCAAGAAGGAGATGATCATTGCTAATCCACTTTGACATCATCACAAGCTTAATGTGATGAATACCACTCGGTGGGACTGGACCCAAAGTGAGTCCACTGGCAATTTCTATGGCAGTTCATGTATTATTCCAGACATTATCATCAGTACCCAGTCTCTCTGATAGGTGCCAAAGTCTAAGAATATGTGACTCGTTGTAAGACTGGAACATAAAATGTCTCCTTGTTGGACACCACCATGTTTAGGAAGATTTTGTATAAAAACTTGCTGCTCAGGCCCATTTGTAGTGAACAGATCTTACAGGCACCAGGGCTCACAAAGCACAGTGTCTCGAGGGGGTGAGGGTGGGTGAAAAGGGTCAGGGAAAAAAGAGCAAGAAAGACCACACAGTGAGAAAAGCTGACCACACTCAGAAGCTGTATCAATCCTAATGAATCCTATAAAATCCTTTTTTTTTTTTTTCTTTTTCTTAAGAACATAGTAATGTGCAGACTATAAAACTGTGCTAAGTGCACTTTACTTTTCTGCAGCACGGACAGAAGGGTGAGAGAAGGAGGAGGGAATTCCACCCAGGTTTTGACACGGTATAGGATACTGTTTTAACACAGCATTACAGGGCTTCATAAAAATGTGATATTTCTGTTCACAGTGTCCTGGGTTTGTTGATCGAGGGAGAACACAGCTCCAAAAGCATGATCCCTCACAGTTCCTCTCTGGTGGAAAAATAGAGTGCCTCTCCACAGCTTCCTACAACACAGAGTTACTGTGTACGATACGACCAGATGCCATTAGAAATGCTGCCATCCTGGCAGTGGGTTTCCTCGATCTTTGAAGGTGCATAATCCTCATTAAAGGAAAACCCTGAGCGTGGGAGTGGCAGCGCTGACATCAAGGCACCTGGCCATGACTAAAAGAACTGGCCCCATATGCGGCTGCTGCTGAGCAGCAGAATGTAATTTAGTCGCACCAGCAGGAGCAGAGGTCAATGATTTTATATTAATGGGGATCACGACAGTTCTAAGCTGTGGCGTGCTTTGAAATAAGTGTTGTACAAGGCAGCAAAGAGAGCTCAGCAGAGGAAATGAGCTGTGTCACTGTCTCCTCATGCCTCGAAGCAAACACTGAAACGTTTAAAGTTGCTATAGACTTAAAGCCATAATATTTTACAAACAACAATTACCTGTTTTAATCCAAAAGCTAAATAGCTTGTGAATTATTACATCTTCTGACATAATTCAAACAAAAATAAAAAAGCAAAGGCATGTGGTTTTTAGACTGTGATCTAAACAGAGGCAGAAATGGAGGAAATGTGATAAGTCCTTTAAAAGAAATAAAATATGCTTTGCAATTAATAACTTGTGTGCAAGGATTATGGTCACATAGCATTAAATCACAATGCATCAGTGAAAAAACCATGTCAATATCACCTAGTAAAAATCACAGATTCAACCACGCAAAAGAGTCCAAGTTTTGATTAAAAGATCCTCTGGTGTTTTAATATGAACACTTCAGACTTTGAACTAAATTCACATTTAATCAAGCTTTTTTGTGGAGATGTAATGTGAGCTCTTCTGTGGCTTTTTGGAGGATTTAAATCTGGCCTTTCATGTACGTGCATGACACAGCAATCCTTTACATGGATCAATACCTAACTCAAGGGATACCTGAGGTCCTTAATGAGGTTTTCTGGGTAGGGGTTATTATTATTGTTGTTATTGTATTCTGTTGGCACCAACAATGCACTAAGTGCTATCCAGATGTGTGGTGGAGACATGGTCTTCTCAACAAAGAGATTTCCTTCTGAGGGGATATCTCCATGACCCAGAATAAAAAGAGAATTATATTGCACCCTCCCTTACTAATTCACAGTAAAATTCAAATTAATCTTCTTTCAGTACTGGTCCTAAAGCCTTTCAGTAAATATTACAAAAGATACCAGAATCTGAAGTTAGAGTTGCAGTCTGGTGATTATGCTCTGAGACATTGCTCCATGTTGTAAGAAGGCACAAAGCACAGAGGTGGTTGCAGCGCAAGGAAGGGGGAATGAAGGAGACAAAGCGAAGAAGATGGGAGGTGCAAGATACTGACTTAGAAGTAAGTATTGTAAAGGATCTTGAAGGCAATGGGGAGAATTTTACATTTTACTGAAGGGTGCAAAAAGGGATATTTGGCATTGCTGGGGTGATAACCCAAGAAGAATTGAGAGCTGCAGTTTGAACTGATAGGATCTAGGAAAGCCACAAAGGGGAATGCTCCTATAAAAGAAATTGGACACAAAGTTAACTAATAAAATGTTAAACCTTAGAACTGGGACTTAAGGAAAAAACAGTGAAAAGGGTGGACCAGGGTGTAGACTAACAGTTATGGATTCATCTAAAGGTACAAAACACACTGATCTGAAAGGAAGTTCAGTTGGTAACAAAGGGACATAGAAAAAGTTATTAGGAAAAAATCATTTAGACCATGTTTAATTGTTTCGATGGAGACATGTAAGGCAGAAATAGTTCAAGGGTAAACAAGACTTATATGCAAGGATTAAAGCATGATACTAAACCAAAATAAATAGTTAACAGCAGCTGGAAATGAGTGAAGAATGCCATATATAACTAACTGAAATATAGAAAGGATTACGAAAGGAATAAGTAGGGTAATACCCTGGAGACAAGCAAGCCTCTGCAGTCCCAGGTTGCTAACCAGAAGGGCCCAGTGATCTCATGAAAGCAGAGCAAAGCTGCAGTGGGGAGACATGCACAGCGTGCCCTGGGCTCAGGGAGAGTCACCCTGACTGAGCACCATGAAACAGCTCTGCTTTCTTATCAAAACCACAGATGCTTTCACTATCATGATTTCTGAGCATTAATAATTTCAAAATGATTCATGTACAATATCAGCAGTCATACACACAGCAATTTATGTATCAGCAGTGATATGCAAACATCACGTATTATTTCCCCATTTATTTTGATACAAACTTAATACACGAGCCATCCCTGTGACAACTTGTTTGCCTATGTTTCCATTCAAAACTATTGTCTGAAACAGACTTTGCAAGACTCCACTGAAGCCAAAGGTAGCTGTCCAGGACAAAAATATTAATAAAAAAAAAAAAATTAAAAAAAGGAAAAGGAAGAAAAAGGGAAAAAAAAAAAGGATAACAAATCTAAGTTGAGGGTTTACTTCCAAAAAAAAATGATCCAAATATGTGTCCTTTATTATTGGTTTTCAATCTCTATCACAGGGATAGCAGCCAGGGCACCATGTAAAGTCAAACTAGTGCTGACCAGCTGTCCAGTGAAACCTTTGCTTTCAATGGGAAAAAGTCCATTATGACTAAGGTACTTCCTTGGTTAGGTACAACTGAGCAGCTTTCTTCTCTGGAGGTGGTATCTCCTGGCTCTGTCAGTGACAGCCTGACTCCTAGAACAGCAAGGGCATGGCAGCAAGAACTGGACTGGATACTGGATGAGCACATTTGTTGCTTTCTTGGTCACACCTGGGAGAACCACTGGCACAAAATCAAGGTCCTTCTGGTCCCTGTGCCTGGGAAACAGTTCCCTTGCCTGTCTCACATTACATGCAAAAGCAGTGCACAGGGCCTCAGGCTGGTAGAAGGAGCCCAGGAGCTGGAGAGCATTGTTTGAGTGGGCTTTACATCATTCCTGGTCCAAAAGCAGGGCTGTAAGTTCTCTGCCTCCATCCCCTAGCAGGGATCTTACAGGCTTAAGATTTCATTCTTGGAGAGAAGCCTTGAAGGAAGCTGAGGATTGATTTGAGACACAGAACTTGGCTGCCACTAAATTTCATGGCTAAACCTTTTAAGCAGTTTTTTAAAATTAGTGTAGTATGAGCCTAATATAGGTGTTCATTAACTAATAATAAATTGTAATGGAACATCATTGACGTCTATATGAGTACTAATCGGATTGATGATCACAGCCATTACAATGAACGCCAAATGGATTCATGATAACGACACACTAGCTCCAGAGTACGTATGTTATGCTGCAAATCATTTACACAGAAAAGCCCAAGAAATAACAGGGTAATTCACCTCTCTTTCCTCTGACCTACAGCTGGTGTGTGTGTCTTCTCCCATCACCTGGACTACCATCTTACTTGGGAAGTCATCTGATGCCCTGGAAACCAGCAGAAAGACTCCAACTGACTTCCATTGCCCTGGATGAGAGACTAGTGAAGAAAGTACAGAAGAGAAAAAGTATTAAAGAACCAAGAAATGTATAAGTAGCTTATTTCAATAGCCACTGTCCAACCTGTGCACTAATAAAGGAAATTTTTAAAGTGTGATTGTTTAAACTAATGGTATAATGACAAAGAGCACTTGTAGAGAGTCAGAGGAATGTTTGGACTGACAACTGTTTGCAATTTCCTGACTTCTGAGTGTCATGTATTTTAATCTATTTGTTCTTCGAGTTTTGCATGTTGTATTTTACTTAAAGTTAGGTTGCAGGTGTATGGAAGCTTAATTTACTACCCCAGACACCAAATTGACCTCCTCAGCTTCTCAAATTGAAAATACAGAAAATATAATGGTAAATGATCTGAATATAAAACCAAGTTAATGACTTAAAAATTGTCACTTCTCTCTGTTTTTAAACATATTTTCTACATTTCTGCCTGGCCAGTTGATAGGAGGAAATATTTCCCCCACTAACGAACAAATTTATCATCTTATTTTTACTATGTGTCGTAGTACTACACATATTGCAGAGAACATACAGAAGGCCTGGTCACAGATTAGGACTCCACTGCCAAGGCACTGCAGAAATAAGGACGATGCTCTCTGTCCTGAAAAACATTTTTTGACAGCTGCCTACGAGTTCATTTAAATGAATGAGAGCAGTTGTCCAGGTAACTTGTGCTGCTTTTAAAAATTTCAGACAGAATTTGCCAACACATATTCTAAGTGAGCTTTTCTGTAAAATGAATATCATTATAATCCATTAATGACTGAGGGTGGGATCAAGTTCACCCAGGTTAGGCACTTAACTTGAATCTAATTTTAAAGCGCCCAGTGTACCAATCCTCATTAGCAAGTAAGTCCCTGAATTCCCCTATGCAGTCAGTGGCGAAAAGTAGGTGGGGTTTTTTTTCTTACTCAAATGAGCCAAGGCCACAAATAATAATTTGCCACAAAAAGACAGGAGAGGAGAGATCGATATCCTAGTTTCATGTGATAGTAGGGAATTTGATAGATGTTAATACACAGATAATCCCGTTAAATTAATTGCTTCTGTATGGTAAGGAAAGGCTAAAAAGAAAACCCCAATGGTTCCTTTCAGCCTGATCTAGAAGACAGAAATATGAATTCATATCTCAAACTTTTGGCCAGGCTAATTCTGAGCACATAAACATGATAAAAGGTGTCAAAAGTAAAGGCAAAGGCAGGGTCTACTTCTTCAGAAAATCAAACCGAACATAACCTGATTTTCATTTTTAAGGAATTATTTCTTTCAGGCCACCTGCTGAAGCCTGAAGCATGGAACTAAAATATAGCAACAAATATCAATCAAAAGTCTTTTCAACCATCATTGCGATATCAACAGTATTAAGCATCAGGTTACACTCATTCTACTTTCCAGATCAGATTTTTTTCATAATCAGTTCATAATAATTAGATTCTGTACTCCTACAATCATTCAAGATACAAAGCTTGTTCTTCCTAGATATTTACTGTCACCATTAACATCTCAGTTTATTAAAGGAAAGACATGAATGCAAAAAAAACCAACCAAACAAAAAAAAACCCCAACAAAACCAAACTAACAAAAACATCCTACAAACCCAAAACATCAAAACCAAAGGCGATAAATCCTTAATTTCTAGCATTAGAAGCATTGAGCAATTCATGCTGGAAGAAACTTTGGGAGGTCACCTAGTCCACCCCACTGCTCAAAGCATAATCAACAATGAATATAAACCAGGATGATCAATACTTTGTTTCTTTGGGTCTTGATAAGCTTCAAGGGCAGAGATTTCACAAATTCTCCAGGCAGCCTGCTCCACTGCTCAGTCATCCTCATGACAAAAGAAATTCCATATATTCACACAAAACCTCCCTTCCTTAAAACCTCCCTCCCAGCATGCCAGTCCCCAGCATGTAGTTCTGCAGGCTGTTCTACCATTCCATATGTGCCTTGTTCAATTCATGAGGTTACCACCAGCTTAATCAAAGACTCCTTGCCCTTAAGCAGATCAACTCATACCCTAGTTTGCTTCTGTCTGCAGGCTTGATGAGAGTGCATAATCTGTCATTCTGTCTCCAGGTCATTGACAAAGATATTAAGCAGGACAGGTCCCAGGACAGACCCCTGAGGAATTCCACTGATGCACTGAGAGCAACAGCGCAGACTTTTTTTCATGCAGTTCATAGTTCATCCATCTAGACCAGAATGACCCGATTTGGATACAAGGATGCTGTAGGACACTGTGGTGAAAGATTTGGTAAAGCGAAGATAGGTGACATCCACCACTCTTCTGTGATCCACAGACCTAGTAATTTCATTTTAGAAGGCAATCAGGGAGATGGGAGCTGATTTACCCTTGGTAAATCCATGCAGACTGTTCTCAGACACTACTTTCTCCTTCATGGGCCTAGAAATGTCTTCAAAGAGAACTTGATCCATGATTTTCTCATAGATCAAATGAGGCTGATTGGTTGGTGGTTAAACATCAGAAAAAACAAACTCTTCCATTCTCCTCTTCTCAGGAATTAAAAAAAAAAAAAAATCAATGGAAATCAAGCAAATACAGAAGTACACAAACTCCGTTCTTAAAAATAGTGTCAAAGGATCCCATTCATAGCTCTAGGCTATTAAAGCAACTTCTCTCACCCAGGAAAGTTTCATTTAAAATTATAACCATATTTGTTTATACTTCAGCTTATTTAACATGTCTTTGTAAAATATACATCTTCCTACATGAAGTATCTAAATTGAATACTATGGACCTGATTGTCATCTCTGGTCAAGATGTTTTCTCACGTATGCTAGCGCTAACAAAGGGCTTTAAATTGATATAAATTTTACTGTCATGGTTGGCCTTTCTACTTTAACAGGTTCTTTCTCAGGAAGTCCTAAAATAATGAGTATACAATTTGGTTTTATTTCAATATGTTCTCACTCTCTGTAGTATTATATTTCCATCATGTTAATGTGTAAGCATTAGGATTCTGCCTCATGATCTGATCTTCAACAATATTTTTGTTTGTGTTGCTAGTTCTATTGTCACAATGGAAAACACAGTAGTGGCATTAGTCTAAACACTTAGAAAATTAGGCTTCATTCATCTTAGCAAGCACACCTTAGAGTATTAGAAGTAGAGAAAACACAAAGCATGAAATATGTCACAAATTTTATAGAATTATTTAATAACAGTGTTCTTGATGGCATCTTTGTAGAATATTGCTGCCTTAAGGGAAAATTTAAGAAACAGCAAAAAGCAAGAATATTTAATCATGTATATTTTTGATAAAATAACAACATTCTTCTGTTGTAGAAAGTCTTAAAGTGGTGCTACTGAACATGGCTTGGAGGAGGCCTGCAACAGAGTGAATTTTCTTTTTCCTCTGTGCAAAACAGTACTATCTTACAAGTCCTCATCCCACACTCTCAGGTTTATTTCCTGTTTCACTTCTCTCAAGTTAATTAGTATGAGGAAATTTACATTTCCTTCAAGAAATGTGCAAGAAGTAACTGTAAAAGCCTCTACTCAGAAGTCATGTCTGCATGACCTGTTCAGTCTTTTATATTCACCTGACCCTAGTAGGTACCTCATGCAGCCTAACAGGCACTATTGCTGCAGCCTGGTGCTCATGAGGGAGAGCACTGGTGACCACAGCTAATCCCGAAGAGACCATAGATGCAGACCAGTGCTTACTCATTTGTTAGCACTTCCCACCCCAAATGTAGCACCTGACTGGGAGAGCTTCTAATAAATTTTAATGTAGACTCAGGAGGTGAGTTTTAATCAATCTTGATGTTTTCATCTTTGTTTTACTGTTATGGAACATAAGACATTTTCCTCTAGTTTTTACAGAAACTAGAAACTGTATGGGAGGCCAAAAGAGTATTGATGCATCAGTACATGGTTCAGTCTATGGTACACTTAAACTTGAGGTGGGTCAGCTAGACGGATGGCCATACTGAGGTGGGTTTATATGATGTTCTCAGCTGAGAAGACTCACACATTTCTAAGACCACAAGAGCAGACTAGATCATCTGTTACAACATAGACTTCAGAATCTTTCATCTGTTTTTTCACCTTCACATTAAAGTCAATAATTTGTTTTTCCTAAAAACATATCATCCACAAAATGCAGCTAGGCTAGATGTGAAATTTTCATATATGAAACTAGCCATCTCTGCTTGGGTTAGTTGCCCTTGTGTTAAAACAAAGCAAAAAGAGCAAAGCCAGTGTCACACAATGCTTAAAAGATAATTAAAGAGACTTCAGTTCTATACTGTGACAGATGCCTTTACTTTAAGCCAAATTTCAGGGTTTAACCCAAGACAATTCTGTCTTGCATTTCTTTCTTTTTTTATGGTTAAATATTAGTTTCCATCTTGAAATACCAGAGCTGAAATGTCACACTGTTTTAGTGATCAATGGGAATCTCAGCATGGAATTTCATACTTAAAACATCACTTAAGTCACTTGACACTGACCAAATGTGTCCCCATTAAAATGACATTTCACAAATATTGCCCGATTAAGCAGTAGCAGTTTCTATTTGTTACTGAAAAGATAAATCAGTTTCCTGGGAAAAGTGCCAGTAGATAGCTTGTACACTCTACTTACATACTGGATTCTTGATAGATTTGGTGAAGATGTCTTCATGTTAGTATAATAAAAGCCTATTATCAGTTCAACAGCAGAAAACTGTTTTCATTCATCAAGAAAATAGCAGCTTCGACACTAGTTGCCTTTTTAAGTGAAAGATTGGACATATGCTATGAAAAAAATTTCTTGCCATTGCAAAGAAGGATAGTACACTCAAACACATTTTTAAATTTAATTCCACTTCTCAATTCAGTTGTCAACCTCCTTACAGTAAATTACACGGTTACTATTAAAAAGCATACTTTGACTTGTTCCCAAAGTGATTTTTTAAAAAGTTTGAGCAAAATTCCTTCAGCCATTTTGGATTTATGAGAAGATTCAAAAGCAATCCCCCTTCCCTCAACTTTTCTGAACAACATAGTAAAAAAAAAAAATCTAGTTGTGGCTTTTTTCTCTCCCTGCAGGGATAATTCGAAAGATGCTAAACTACCAACCTTCGAACCTCTGTTGTTGTTTTTATATAATGTCAATATTCCTTTCCTATCTAAGGCTAAGTACCCAATTTCATGAGACACAAAAAAACCCCCCATTACATGTCAGTCCCTGCTTTGAAAAAAGACAATGTAACAGGTAAGAGGAATTGAAGAACAGTGAATGATGATAATAAAGGTTGTGACATGAAGGAGGACAAAGAAACATTAGCAACAGGTTCTAGTATCAAAGGAATTACTCAGGGCTTGCTCAGGGAAATACGTAACAAATAAAATGTTCCATGCTAAATTTAAAATTAAAAATAGCTGTTTCAGACATTTTTCCCTTGGAAAAAAAAAAAAACCCATAGGAATAAAATTTCTTCCTAATGCTTCTACTGCAAAATTTCCTCTATCAATTAGGTATGAGAATGATTAATAGCTTTCCAATTGAATTCCTGAAAATGACAAAGGAGATCAAAGAGGCAACAGACACCTGGAACAGCTCACTCCTAAAAATTAATGGAAAGCGGGAAAGAGTCATTACTAGTTGGAAGATCTCATGGAAGCTCTCAAGTGTGTTTCCAAGAAGGAAATGAGACGCACAGTGTCCAGACTTGAATAACTTTTATTTGCTGCACTAGTTCTCCACCAGCAAGTGCTCGCTACCTGCAGACCCTCTGGAGGAACTGGGCTTGAACATCAATATCTACATTTTTGACTCTTGCACAGACTGATAAAACAGGTCTAAGAAAATATGTTTCTTGAATGACTGAATGAGGAGGGAGCGGTTAAATATCTGTCTCTGCAGTGATTCTAGGCTCATGAAAGAATTTAGCAACTAAATGCTGAAAACTCTGGATTTTAATAAATTTTTTAAATGAGCAAGACTCTATCAAAATGGAGAATATGACCTTAAACATATTTGAAGTCCCATTTAAACAAGCTGTCATGTATCTTTTGGTCTTTTTCGCCATCTTTGAAAAGGAAAGTGACAGCTCTTGCTGGTGCGGGGAGCCAGAGGCAGTGAGAGAGCTTTGCTCCACAAATTTTAGTAAAGGTGTTTCTTTAGCAGGGAGAATAAGGTGTGAGTTAACATACACAGAATGTCTTTCCTCAGCTATGATTTGTGTAAGCCATTTAGAGATAGGAGTAAAAAATGTGATAGCAGCTATCCATTACAAAATTGGTTTTGTGGATTAAAATACACATTGATTGTTCCAGCCTAGCAAGTCTTTTAACAGGGAAAATAAAACTATTTTAAACAGTTCAAAGACTGTATCTGTGGTCATAGTCCCCGGTTACTTTCAGATATGATACTGCAATTTTATCTTGACTATAAATAGGGTTCTTAGTTTATGATGAGCAATATAGACTATAATCCATCATCCTTAAGAATTGATCACTTACATTCACACCTTCTACTTACACCCTTTAAAACATGTAGAGCAAGGATGAGAAAACTGTGACAGAGGTTAGACAGTGCCTGAGCTTTCACCTCCTGGGACCATGAGCTGCAGCATTTTGTTGATTTGGGGATGCTGTTTGCCAGCTAATGTTAAGTAAGACATGTGAACGAGTGGTAGACATGTGAATGCATGGCAAACAAGGGCAGGGAACAGGATCAAACCAAAACAAGGACCAGATGCAACCCAGTATTTTTCTGCAGGTGGCTCGGTGATCCCCAAGCAGGTGATGCATCCTTTATTTTTATAAGTTATTGTTTTGGCCATGCTTTGGCAGCAATAATAGTGAGGTCTGATATGTAGGATCTGCAGCAAAGGCTCTCTATTCTCCCTTCCCATACTGGAGAGGAGGAAAATCACTGCATTACCTGCTGCTGTCTCAGGATTCCTGACATAACCATAAAGTGATGGCAAGTTCAACACTACCTACATTTCAGACAGAAGGAGAAGGAGGCAGATGGAAGCCTTACCTCACTCCTTGTACACCTACAGTGGTCCAGGAGGCATAATTTCTGCAATCTGTTAAAGATCAGGGAGAAGTCAGACAGGTTCCACACCAAACAGCTCCATGTACTTTAAAAATACAGTTTCTAGCTGAATCAATAGAAGCAAGATGAATTAAGAGCAACCATGCCAAGTTTTTTAACTGTTATAATTAAATCAGTTTTAAAATGCGTCTTTAGTTACACTGATGCATTCAGATCAGATCTTGGCCATCTTCTCCCCCTCACATACTTTCAGCCTGAATCCTCCTTGCCAAAGGGGCAATATGATCAAATCTGCATATTCTAATTTTTCAGAGCTCATAATATGAAAGTCTTTGAGAGTTGGTGGTATTTAGGTGCCCAAGTATCTAAGCTAGTTTAAAGCTGTTGAATCTAGGCCAAATAAGTGCTTTTAAGTTTTCCCCTTAAGCTCTTTGGGCTTCAGTTTTCCCACTTCTGAAATCAGAGTTTTGAAATCAAGATTTATAGTGGAAGAAAAATATCAGCTGCCTCTCACACAGAGATCTTTTCTGCTCTCACTAAACTGCCATGAATCTTAATTCTGTGCAAGAGGTTTTGAGATCCTCACAGCTGAGGATCACTGTTTTAGCACCTTCTGCAAGCTGAAGGGGAAAAAAAAAACCTCAGTACTGTCATTTCAAATCAGCCTATAACATTTCCCTATGAAGTTTTTTGGGATGTAAAATTGTATCACACCAAACCACATCAGTCATCTTTTCAGTGAAAGACAAGATATTTTTACTATTTTAAGAATAAGTATTAATATTTTAACCAGCACAGATCTTTGCCTATAGTGAATGAACAGTTAAATAATTAAGCAAGAAACAAAATCTAAAACATTATGTGCTAGACTGGCTCCATCCTCCTCTTCCCAGCCCAGTGACTTTTCCAAGTGTTTTTATCAGACATATTTGTTCTATGAAAATGAAATGTAGCTCTGCCTTAAAGTGCATCTACAAGATGTACGTGAGAGTCAGATCTCAACTGGGATCTGAATTTTCCAGACCAATTTTGCCACATCGATATGAAACACAAAATTTTTTGTTTTAACATTCTACATATTTGATTTATCCAGCTTGCTTAGAACCCTCACTCTCCCCTGACACCCTAGATTTGAGAAATAATCACTTTATGGGCTTGCAGCTCACAGTTTTTTCTCATTTAAAACACACACAAGAAGAGAAAACTCAAATATAAAAAACAAAAACAAAGGAAAAGCAGGGGGAGAAGTGAAGATGTTTCTGCAGGATGCTCCCTGAGCTGCAAATATTTATTCTTGACTTAGTACAGACACACACACACAGAGACTGCCTCCCACCTGCCTTCATCACTGCCCTGTGTGCATACACCTGGGGTGATGGAGAGGCAAAACAAGGCTGGAGGTATCCAGCAGCAGGAACATGCTGAGATGCTGGTAATGCGCTATACAGAAGAATTCAGTTTCAGGTGATCACCCTCAGGATATTCATCTGGGGATAGATCTTGCAAGATGTTGAGCACTCTGACCCCATCCAGAAAATCATTTATACCCACAAGGAGTATGCCCAAGTTAAGCATGTATTTCTGTGCTTTCCTGGATTTAGCTCAGATGGAGTAGTATTACTTTTCAAGAGCTTTTTATTCTGTGGCTCATGAGAATGACCTTCACCCATCATAAGTTCATTATTTAGGGTCAGGAAGAGGATCAGGGAGGGAGGCTTTCCCTCACTCTGCTTTCCAAGGAAAGGGGGGAAAATATCACTTTGTTCCTCTTTAAAAGTTAGTAGATTGCAAGCAAAGAGAATACAGTTTGTGCACTGTCTGTTCCAACTTGACCTGTCCTGTCACTGAAATCCCTCATGCATGTCTGTTTGTCCTTGGAAAGTGGGAATATTATTTCTTCATATGTGCTAAATTGGGGAAGTTAATTGTTTTAGAAGTATGTTTCTAGTGATTATTTTGGATATAATAATAAAATCAGTTAAAAACTCTTGTGTGCAGCCTTTCCTTTCTCAGTAGGAAGCATCCACTGTCCAGTACACTAATGCCTAATTACAATCCACAGAACGCTAGAGAGAAAAGGGGAGAGGCCACATTGCAGTCCCTTGAGTCTTCTCTGTATGGTACAAATACGCTCCTCCATGCATCTGTCTTATTTTCCCTTTCTTATGTCCTTTCCAGGCAAAAACATTTTGTCCTGAGGGATGGTTTTATCTTTTGTTTTGTTTTAATTATCTGAAGTAGAATGCGTAAAAATTCTTATTTTACATTGCACAAAATAAATCCTGTTTTATTTATATATTTATTGTTAGAGAAAAGTTTTTTCGGAAGTTAAGTCAACTTTCCTGCACGGCAATTAAAGCTATATTTATTTCTGAGTCAGAAATTTCATCTGTCCTGGTATTAAATCAGTGAGTAGAAAAATATATGGCATGGGGCCAGGGAGAGGGACAGTGTTAGCAGTCATTTAGTGTGACCACAGTAAGAGCTGAACAATCTGACACTCAAGCAGTGCTGAACTCAGGGAATATGCAGCACTGACTCTCCCTGCTCACTTTTTTGTCTTTTTATCTGTGATGGATATATAATAATTATATTTTACTAGAATGCCAGTGGAGATGGAAGTGCTGTTGTTAATGTGGAGGCTGTAAAGCCATCAGAGGAGCTTTAAGCAAATGTTATCTGTTTTACTGAAGAAATCAATTACGCACAGATTGCTTAAACCAGTGACAGGCATAGTAAGGAGTAAAATCTGTTAAGCAAAAAAGTTACAGCCATCCACATGTACAGATTTATATGATATATGAATACAACTGATCAGGAATTTTAGCTTACAAATATTAAAGAAAGAGAGAAAAATAAGAGAAAAAAAAAGTCTAGAAAAAAATAAAAGGCACTTCTTAAAAGTGTTCATCTCTTATACAACTGATAGGCTCCACCTTTGTCTCTGCTTTTGTTGGCATGGAAAATAATAGGTCAGGACTCTGCTACCTGGAAGGCAGGCAATTTTGAGGGACCCACGCTTTGACATTGGTCAGCTGTTAATGGTCTATCCAAGCTTGGCATTCATTAGAAATGTCCCTAGATTATATGTGCTCTGCCATTTTGTGGTACTGCTTTGGTTCAGAAAAAAATTTAATAGTGCTCTGGCCTCTGCATTTAATCATATTATCATCTCATTTTTTCTGGGTACAAAACAATTTCTTTTAATTCTAAAAGAATGATTTATAAGATGATATGCATGTTAGCACATATTAACAATTACAACAAAGCATGAATTGAAATTGCTTGCCACAGAATCATTTGTCTTCTACTCACAGAAGAGTGTCTTCACATGTTGGATGTGTTGGATGGGGCCACTTTCCATATATATTTTCATTTTTAAGGAATGGGAAGCTGACATCTCTACAACCTGTGAGAAAGGATTGTGTGACTGGGTACACAAAAATAGAAGTGCTGAAAAATTAGCTACTGCTTCTGAAAGTATTCCCCTTAATGATTCATAAGAGAAAAAATGTATAGTCAAAATTCCTTTGACAAAAAAATCCCTAGTCAGATCTGCCTCTGTCTTGGCTTTTGCACTGCTGATACTCAGAGCATTAAATATCCTTACAGAGAATATCACTGTTCAAAAGGACTGTCAAGACTGTTAATTACTCAGGTGGAGTTAGCATACAGCTCATTAAACCATGTCAAAACTTTCAGTCCTTCTTCACTGTATCAGTCCCTTTAGGGGCTCTCACATCAGGATAATTTGATTCTTAAAAATACATTAATTCAGATCATACATTACACCAACAAATTATTCCACTTTCTTTGTAAAACAGGTCTAATCCAACCAGAATCATTATTGCAGCTAAGACAGTTTCTGTAATTAATATGTAGTGGGTGTGTCTGGTGCAGGCAAGGAGCGCTCACAAGCTGTACTCTCTGGCTAGTGCTTAAAGAATGGTTATTGCCAGCCCTTTAGAAGAAATTTATTTCCTGCAGTAGAAATATAAAAGTGTTTCATTATTTGTATGAAAGATTTATTACAATTGTACAAAGCACTCACAAATCCATAGTCTGAACCTTGGATGTGTGGGATAAAGTCTTACGTCAATTTTGCTTCATAACTATGGAAGTTCTGTAAAAATTATCAAAGACCAGGTTCCCCTCACCCCAGTGCATGAGTTATCAAAACTCTTCCCTTCAGGGAAAAGAAGCCTCCAGGGGCATTTTTTAAAAAGGGGTTAACATAAATTTTCAGAAGTATCTTTGTCATTTAGAAACCTATATCTCATTGTCAGAGGTGTTCCTGGTACTTACAAACCTAATGCACATTTGATCAGAACATATTTTTTGAGAAGACCTCAAGTCCCACCACTCCAGGAAGATCTCCAAGAATTTTGGTGGACTTTGCAGCCTGTGCAGGCATTCAGCACTCAGCATGCTGGGGTCCAAGTGACACAACTTCAGGGTTCAAGTTATTTCAGAAAAGATCTTTAAGGGCACTTGAAAAAACTACCCTGAAGAAAAGCTCCAGAGGTGTCCACGTGCAAAATGTTTGTTTGGCTCAGTTACAGGGGTTTTTTTTTGGTTTGTTTTTTTTTTTTTCCCCAGTTCAAGAAAAGCATATTTGAACTGGTAAGTAAACCGGCTGAGACCGGTTTTCTTCTGATGTCTGCAAAACAAAGTACAAAATTTTGGTTTGAACCCAAGCTGCTTGGGTTCATAGTATTTTAGAATTACACACATCCTCATCCAAAACAATCAGGGTTGATTTAAAGGAGTATGAGATTTTCCTTATGAATATAATTGCATTTGGATGCAGTTTGTGAAAATTCCTTTTTTAATCAGTGAACAAAAAATAAGTATGCTTTTTATTACTCCAATATACTGAATAGAAACTAAGGAACTTGAAAGTGGGAAAGTATTTTGCAGGGGTAGTTGGGCTAGTTAGTATAAAACTAGCTGCAAAATTTAGAACAAGTACATGATTTTGCTCATTATATTCAGTCACTCCAATTGGCTTTAGCAGAAAATCTTTGTGTGGAACATCTCACTATATCAGCCCAAAGTTTACAAGATCTATGACTGAGGAACAACCATTTACTACCGAGGAAGACCTAACTCTGTTAAACACATTTCTAAAATGACACATCTAAAATGGTTTTCAGCTCTTGATGAATGAAAGCCATCATCACGGTTTAGAAGTCTAGTTTGTTGTTTTTAAAATGTGCACTCCACAGGAGCCAAATGCTCATTCTTACTCTGCTTTGCCAGAGAAAATAATTCAGAACAAAATGTAGAGGACAATTAAACATGCAGAAGACTTTCTCCTGCAAAATCTTCATGTTGGTAGAACTACAATAATCTTTGAATTTATCACACCAGACCTCCAAGTGTGATAATGCATCTTTAAAATATGAACTTCAAGCTAAATATTAAAAATGTGTTTCCTCCTCCTATAGGATAAGTGCTGAAATGTCACACACTATTGGGGAAAATGACCCGTAAGTGTTTTTTTTCCTCCTACTGGAGCAGTTAGTGTGGCGTGCAGTGAACCAAATCAACAATGTGATTCAAGCTGTCTCTGCAGCGTCATGGTGAAAGAAAGGATAAACTATAAAAACTACCCTCCTACAGCTCTTAGTTCTTGCTTCCCACACTTTAACATCTTCTGTCACCCCTGGCGCTGTTACTGACCCATGCTAAGCTAAACTAAAGGATGATAAGTTTGCTGCCTTTGCCCTTGTCCTAAGGGGCTGCACATTATCCTATCAAGCATCAGAAGCCATTTCTGTGGGATATTTGTCAACCTACAAAGTCCTTTTAGAACAAATGAAATGGGCAGCGAATTACAAAAATGTCATTCTCTAAAGGAAATGGATGAAGGCTTTTGTTCTCCAGTAATAAATAGATGCCATAGGCTTATAACAGTATTTTTGTATTACATTTGACAGGGTTACTATTTCCAGTTCATTAAGGAAACAGCTTGAAAACTATTTTTTCATATGCTTTTAAAAATAATGTTTTCCCACTAATAAATATAAGCAATAGCTCACATAACGTTAACTTCAACAACAGGATTTATTTCAAGGTACTTGTATTAGAGATTACTACATATAAAGTTACAAATTTCAAATATATATATTTTCAGCATATATAAGCAATAATGTCTGCCCCTGTTTTTAAAAATATTTTAAGATTGTTTTTAACTTTATCTTTTGGTAGACGAATTTTCTTGTGCATGATGGTCTTGTGGAACCTCATGATATATATACCATAGGCTAAGGTCAAGCAAAGGAATAATAACTCAGTTCCTTAAATGAATGCTTCAAAGTAAATCTTCTATGTTTAATAGCAGTAAACAGAGGTCAGGATGACACTCTCCCAGGCTTGAGAATAAAGCCTGTGTGTTAATATTCTCCAAGAATTACAGCTGCATCTCTAGGTGACAAAATGTTTGCTATAGTGTGTCCCTGACAAAATATTTTACAGAGCTATGAATGACGTACTCTCGAATTTTACAAAAAGCTAAACTGAGACACACATGCAGAAATACACATAATGGTACTTTGTGACTTTCCTTTGCTATAAAATACTGTGTTAAAATTCTTCATAGAACATCACTAACTGTTTTTGCACACAGAAAACTCTTTCTGAAGATGCTGATGAAAAAATTAAGTGATACAGGATGTTCACAAGTAGTGAACTTATCTGCTATGTCAGTCATAACATTTAACGTGTAAAGTGTGTTTCTCTCATCATCCACTAATCAATTATTAAGGGAACACTTTATTTACATCAAAGTGCTATGATATTTCTTATGTTTACAGCTTATTTTTGCCTACAAAATAGTCTTTCAACTACTGTATTGCTAGCACTAGTTATTGTTCATCACAAGTGAACATTTTGTTAATAAGTAGAGCTCAAAATTGATTTTGCAGGAAGATAAATCAGTAAACCAGACCATTAACTGGTCTCCCGCTTTGTAACTATTTCACTAATTCCAGACTAATTATATTCAGATCTTTATTAGTTGGATCTTTTCACAAAATAAGCTAGACCTGGACCAAATGTAGGGTGAACAGTGAAGAATATATTGATAAATGCACTCCTTCAGTGTAGTATATTTTTCAAGACACACACCAGTGCACATTTCAGATTAGACTCTGTCCCTTAGTTATCATTAGTCAGGCAGAGACAACTAAACTTTACGATGAATAGCTCCCAGCAGTCCAGTACATTCCCTTTCTCCCCCTACACTCCAGAGCTGTATTCTTTCATGCATGTCCTCCCACCTTCAGGTGAGCTCAGGCTTCTCGAGACCTGGAGTAGCTGGACCCTGCCAACCTGTACTTCTGGGGGAGTTCAGCTCTCCCTTCAGTTGAGGCAATCAGAATTACTCTTGGCTTTAGGCTGAACTGCTGAATTTCTTCTGCTAAAATGACAGACTTCTTTAAAAAAATTATGAACTAGTTAACTAGAGAAGAATGCTTCATATGGAAAGAAAAGTTTGATGTGACACTTCCAAAATGCCTGGCTTTTAGTCACTTTTAATAAGCATCTTGGAAATGAGGGTTAGACTTACAAAATGCTGTTGTAATGGAAGGGGATACTGGAAGTCCTTCATCTGGACAAAGCAGGTCCAGTATTAAATGTCTTCCTCTGCCTGACTGATAAAGGAAACAATTTATCTATCTCCCTCTATGATTCAAAGCAGGACATCATTATTAGAGAGAAAATAACCCATCCCTATGCCTATGATGTTTTCCTGGGACAAGGGAGATGGCCTGTTCAAAATCACTCAGGAAGACTAGAGAATGGACCTATCACTTCTTTGAGCTGGAAGCATGGCGTGACCATGGGGCTTTCTAGGTAATGGAGGGATCGCCAGCTCTGGTGGGGATAGGTAGCAAACACAGACTTTTATTTCCTCATACTGTATTTTATATCAATATGAAACCAAACTACTAAACAAAATACTGCTATTAATCCCTAATGTGATTTGATCTAGGGAGAAAAATATTTTTCTTCTCCATTATCATTCTTCCCTTAGAAACCATGTTCCAAGGGAATTTTTTTGCTCCTGTATTTTCTAGGGCAAAGCTGCTTTCAGTGTTAATAAGAGCTCCACACAGGCATGAAAGAGCATGTTAACTTCACACAAAGGTTAAAACTTTCAGAATGTGTTATCTGAACTATCTTATGAAGAATATTATGTCATGTTAAAGGTTATTAGCAGTGTTGAGATAAGAATTTCAGGATGCCCAGATCCTGTTTTTTTCTGAAATACTGAACTTCCTGCAGCTCTTACAGATTTCCAGATAGATGCCAGCCCTCTTCACCTGTGAAAGCTAGGCACACCTACTGGGATTTAGCTGCCAAAAAGGTATTTTAGCAGCTACTTTTAATAACCCAGTTTTGAAAAAAATCTGTCTTTGATTTTTAGTATTCATCACTGCTTGCTCTAAAGAGTTTGGGGATATTACTGTATGCTGTTGAACAGCTGCTGCATTTCACTCCAGGCATGTATGAAGTGATCACCATACAGTTTTTCATACCAATTTGCTAGGATTGCATAGTGCTCTGGGATCCCGTAGATGAAAGGGACTGCATGGCAGTTCGACTACTATTACAGTGAAACCTGCGCTAACAGGCACGAGCTAACCTTAATCACCTGTCCTAACACCCAGTAAAATTTCAGCCTCTGTGAAAGTTCCCTTATGTTAGTTATGCTATATTATGTGACTACCTGTTATAAAGGCCAAAATAATACCAGGCCCTTTGGTGGTTGATAAGGGGGTTTTACTTTTGATAGTACATAAACCCATTAAAAGATTCAAGAACAGGAAAAGACCATCTGGTGCAACAAGCTTGCCTTTGCAAGCACTCACAGCACAGCTTTTCTGACAGTGGAGCTGCTAAATATTAGGCAAGGCTGAATTCTTTACAGGCAAAGTTTAATATGAACTCTCCAAGGAAAACACACTGAATAGTAAACACGAAAAGCCATTTTAAGATATATACTTATTTTACACCACCAGTCTTACAGTTTCTATTACAATGGGCCTTAAAATTCTAGCTGTAATCCCAAAGTCAGCTTCAGCTCTAGGAAAGCTCTTCCGTAAATACAGAAGTTCCTGCCCATATTACAGCACACGGTGCGTGTCTAGCAACTGGCTGCTCGTGTGGCACTTTGATGTACAGACTGTTACACAGGAACTCTCACAGCTGGTAAAAATCAACTATTTGGTGGGTTTAAATTAAAGAGTGCATTCATACCCACCCACACACAGTGGTCACACTTACACGTGTGAAAGATATTACTGGGTCCTGTGGTTCTTCTTTCTTTACAGTGCAGGGTAGTTTCTCCACATCACTAAATAAAAAAGTCCAGTTGCTGCAAATGCAGGCATACACATGCTCACACATCTTGTTTTTATACAGAACAGACAGAGCCAAATAAAAACCAGACATGTACAGTAACTGTTGAGATGAATAAGTTCATCAATTATTTTTCTAAAGGTCATAGCTAATGCAGAATAGCTGGTATCATTTGTAACTAAATTGAAACAGAAATCAAAAGTGTCATCAAATTTTAAAACAAAAATTTACTTACAAAACCACGACCCATAAAAAGAATAAAAAACTTCCAAATTAAGTCACCATTAACTTTGTGAAATCTCCATAATAGTAATAGTAAATAATAATAATGAATTTGTAGTCATAATTTGCATTCAAATGTAAGGATTTAAATATGCTTGATGAACACTGAATATCTGAGAAGTATAAGTCCTGCAGTTAAATAAATTAAGGCCTGGACCACAGGCTAGACTAAGGAGTAGGACTCAGAAGTCACATTTCAGTCCCACGCAGTGACCATTGCACAGATTTCCCCAAACTGGACTAACCCATTCCTCTGCAAGCAAGGGCTGAAAAATGCAAAGGATTAGATTATAGTAGTGGTTTACTTGAACCACAAAACATTTGTGTACACTCAAGAGCATCTGAGAACAATTGGTCTTCATCATGGCTGACAGTTATGGGTCTTCATGACTTGTTTGGCAACAGGGGTAAAACAAATTAATTTATGTCATTTATCATTTCAGCAGGCAAGTAGAAAAATGTTTTTCTTGGCTACTGATTCATGTATGCAACAGCAGTGTGACATGTATAAAAGTAGGAGATATTTCCTTCCTCCCAAATCCTTTCACATCTCTAGATTACCAGAGGGTAATGACTATACCATGAAATCAAGGTCAGTTCTCATCAATTTCAATGAACACTTTTACAAAGAGTGAACCTTGTCCAAGAACTGCAGTTTCCATTTACAAAGACACCTAAAAAAGAGCTAATATTTTGAGGAATCTGTGAATTCCCTCCCATATTTTCAGGATAAAATGAAACTTGACTAAAAGTGAGCATTTCACAGCATTTGTCGTATGAGTCCAAAAGTGCAATTGTAGTGCTACTAGATAGGAGGGAAATATCTACCACCTCACAGAATGTGTAACTTAAAGAAATGGAGAGCATTCCAAGGATTCCAAATGACATTTCACTTACAGACTCTGTATTGACATTTGATAATTTAAATCTAGTTTTGCATGTGGGTCTATCAGTGGCAACAGAATTAGAGAAAAATTAAAATTAGAGAAAATCTAATGGATTAGAGAAAATATTTATGTTCTGCTGTGTTCTCCTAATGTTGTCACACATTGTTTTTCTTACAGTAACTCAGTGCCACAAGGCTGTGGGCATAGAAAGATCTCGGTATAAACAGCACAAAACATCCAAACAAGTCTTAATCATATACATTACATGAGATAAACATTTACAAAATTAATATTGATGTTGTCTATGCTAGCAAGCAAACCTGTTAATGTGGGAGGAAGGTACCATTTTAATAACAGTAACAAATGCTCTAGATCCCGTGCATGACTGAACCACTGACCTTGCTACTTCAACTGTGTGCTTCAGTGCCCCGTTTTATCCTGGTGGTGTGCTCCTTATCTATACTGAACAAAGTTGCCTTATCTTTAGTGAAGGAAATCAGGACTAATTTCTTACAGAGTTTGGTTTTCCCATGTTCAGTGTTTACTGAGTTGCCTTAAATATATATGGTGATATAGAAAAGTGTTCTTCCCAATAATATTTGAAGAAAACATAATTCTTATTTATGCCATTTTCATTGCTTTATCCTTAGTTTATATATTAGGATACTAAGGTGAAACCAAGACTGAAACTCATCTGTTCAGGATCATGAATGGTTTGAGTTCTTCCCAAAAGTTTGTACAGTGGCTCACATACCCTTAACAGGGTAACCAAGCACAAACTATTTACAAAGAAATCACACTCATGGACACAGAGGCCAAAAAGCATTACTTTTACTGAAACATTAATAAACATACTAGAGCTGATAAGGAACAGAGAACTCTAGGAATGGGGTACGTCTATACCAATGGTTTCATTCAGAACAGGAATGTGCTTTTGAAGTGAATCTCCTAACTTCTCCATTTACTGCATTTTGACTTACATCATGGACTGGTCTAAGAGTGTCTGTGCTGCTTTCCAAGTAAACTGGCAGCACACACCTATATGCTTCAGCTCTTACTGGATGTTTCGTTCACAAGGTCAGATGAGATGTAGCTCATAGCAAAACCTTTGTAGGGCATATGCTGTGGAAAGTCAGGTCTTCAGCATCAACAGTTTCACTCTGCAGATCTATTCTTTCTGGGAATATTAAAGGCAACATAGCTTCTTGAGCCACAGCCTCCTCCTACTGCTTATTCACTCCCTTGATGCACTTTGCCTCCTTGAAAATATGTACAGAAGTATATCATAGAATCACAGAATCATAGGATGGTTTGGGCTGGAAGGAACCTTAAAGAACATCTAGTTCCAAGCTCCCTGCCATGGGCAGGGACACCTTCCACTAGATCAGGTTCAAAACCCTGTCCAATCTGGCCTTGAACACTTTTAGAGAGGGGGCATCCACAACTTACCTGGGAAACCTGTGCCAGTGTCTTACCACCCTCACAGGAAAGAATTTCTTCCTAGTATCTAATCTAAATCTATCCTCTTCCAGTTTAAAACAATCATCCCTCATCCTAAAACTACCTGCCCTTGTAAAAAGTCCTTCTCCAGATTTCTTGTAGGTCCCCTTTAGGTACTAGAAGGCTACTAAAAGGTGTTCCCAGACCCTTCTCTTTTTCAGGCTGAACAACTCCAACTCTCAACCTGTCTTCGTATGAGAGGTGCTTCCTATGTGCAGGAAAAGAACTTTACAGAAAATTTAGCTTCCTATGTGCAGGAAAAGAACTTTACAGAAAATTTAATGATAAGTTTCAACTCATTATTGTTTTTATTTTTTAAGATAGGACATGGAGCTGAACACACAGAAAGACTATAAACAAGGAGAAAGCAAAAGTTGAATGGTTAGGTGATCTACAATAGCACAATCACTTTTTTTTTGCATTGCTTTTCCCATCCACTCTCTCGTCTGTTACTGTTTTTTCACCAAATGGCATATCTCCAAACTCAATGGGCTTTGGATCAATGCTATTGTAGCCTTCACACCTGTGAAGTGGCTATAATTCTTCAGAAAAACACCCACCATCTGCAAGATCCCCATTTCTTCCACCTCCAGACCCAGCTCCAATTTTCATTTCCTTCTTTGGAACCTTCTTTCCTCCTTTCTTGGCCCATTTAATTAATCAACTTTCATTCTGTACAAACTGGTTTGTTTAGCTAACCCCAGCTACTTTGCACCCCTAATTTAACTGCTTCAGGTCTCCCCTACAAGGCAGAAAGCAAGCAACAGATGGAGATGGGTACCCCTACTATTTCTCAGTCAAAGAGCACAGAGTTGCCATGGGATATGTTCTTACAAAGATAAAGTGAAGGAATATTACTTTTTCTGTCACAGTATGCACACTGTTCAGTGTGGAGGAAATGCCACATGTGCTAGCATTCATTCTTCATACTAGTCTAGTGTGATAGATAACAATCCACATGAACTATAATGGGCCTAAACTAATTTACACAGGACTAAATTTGGCCCATAGGAACTATATTAAAAGTGATCTTGAACTGATGTATTCAAAATATATAAATTAATATATTTCAAACTGATATTGAGCTCATTGAAAAGGTCACTGAAACATTAAAGATTGTTTATTAATATCAAACAATAGCACATAAGTTTTTAAATTGAGGAAAAACCAGCAAACACTGAAATTACTTGCAGATACAGATGACCTGTCAGGTCATTTTCTTTAGCAAAGAATGAGCAATGACCCTGTCACCCTGTAATGAAATACTTCTAATCTGCCTAAAACCATTTCAGGATCCCCCTGTGCATTTTTACTTACAGAAGCCTAACTCTGTCCATCTCCAAGCACTTCTCCATACACACCTAGTCTTCAGACTATCCTCCTGATCTGCTTGTAATACTGTAATTTGTTCAGGCTTGCCAACAACATGCACTTTACTTGGGTAATTTGAAGGGAAAGAGGGAAGAGGGAAAAGAGATGTCTGCTCCTGGTGCAGAACAACATTTTATCCTCTTTTCTAGTAGATGGGCAATAAAAGACTTCTGAAGGCAGTCCAGGGGGCTCAGCAAAGTATCTGACTCTGGAAAAATACATCCAAGCAATACTCTGTGAAAAATAATGGTGATGAACTTGAAGAGGGGTGGGGATTGGAAAGGGTTGCATTTTTAAAAATATATCATTTATTATTTGAACTCAGCATATCAATTAAAAATGTCTCTTTTATGTAAGTATGTATGTCTATCTTATACATATGCATTATACATGTATGAATACACGTTTACAGGCAGACTGCATAGCAGGTTTTCCTGTTCCATCATATTATCAAGGAAATCTATTACTAGGAAACTTTCACAATCACATGCAGATACACACACTCCAAATATTCAAATTAGTGCCTACACACACACATTTACACATGCACATACAAACAGTGCATCATCTTCTGTGTATGGATACAGCCCTACAAATATGCTGCAGGATTCACACAGAGCCATACATTATGAATAGCAACAGAAACCGGTCCAGTTCTTCTTCCAGGGAAGTCTGCTGTAACAACCTCTCTGAACTCCACAGGAACAGTGCATCTAACGAGGCATCCTGACCACATATAAACAGCTTACCCATAAAGTGTATATATGCATAAACCATGTACTTATTGCATGCCAGAGGAATGCACATCTGCATATAAATACATAAATCTCAAGCACAGAAATTCTATGCTAAGGCTATAAAAATTGACATGCTAGGACTCCATGGGATGCTCACATTAGAGCAGATGAGGTGGGTATTGTCTGAGCTTTTGTGTGCTTTTGGCTGTAACACAGGCAAATGACTGAGTTTACCTCTCTAGTTTTGTTTTTAATCTGGACAGGGCAGTGGGATGAGTACTGAACGTCCACCAAAGTATGGAAAAAAACCCACTTCAATCAACATGTTCAGTGTTTTCAGAATTTTCACATCATTGCGGGTGATAAAATGTACACGGTGTTCGCTTTGGAGCTGTAAAAGGCTTGTGCCTCTGCTACAGCTCTAAAGCTTATTTTACATTTTAATACTTCAGACAGTAGCTTGTCCAGCTTCTTTTCATCTCTACCTTTCCCCCTTCTTCTTTCTTTCTCTCTTTTTCAAGCATTGTATTACATGAAATTCAGCCCTTATTTGGCAGGATTTTATGCAGTCTGTGGTGAGAGCTGAATTCTGAAAATGTTCAGGAAACACTGGCTAAGTGGGGAAATTTATTTGCCTGAGCCAGAGATAACATCTTTCTTAGACTTCTTTTTAAAACACTGGCACTTGTCAAGCAGAATTCTCCTGTTCTCCCTTTTGCCTCTCTCGTAAACACACACGTGCACGCTTATTAAGGATGCAGCAGAACTTAGCTGACACTATAAGGTGGAGTTTTTATTCATTCTGTTTCTACAACCAGTAGAAAGAAAAAAAAAGAAGAAATCAGAGATGTTGCAAAACCCCCCCTTTTTTTTTCTTTCCCTTTCCAGAATATTCAGCCTTTCTCATCCACTTGTTTTTAAAAAATGATCCATGCCTCCTGTGCCAGCCAGGCTTTCACATTTTTCTTCACTAGAAAATACCCCTGTAAACCAAAGCCAAACTTTTGGCATTTGTTTTTATGGTCACAGGGTAATGTTCTTCACGTAACATCATCTAAAGCGTAAACAGTGGGGGTGAAGCCATCATTTCTCATCCAGGGCACAAGACAAAATTGAGGAGTAAGAGCGTGCGCACTGATTCAGAGCTCTCTGCTCGTCCTGTGAAGCTGCGTATTACGCATTTTGGGTTAGGACAGCCAGGGGCAGAGCAGGTGATTTGGCAAAATCATTTGGGGGTGGTGAGGAGCAAAGCCGAGGACAAAATTAAAGGCTCGAGCCTATAAGGAGAGAAGTTTAATGCCTGAGCGCTCGTTTTGAACTGTGACCTAAGGTTTGGCTGGGCACTAACCACAGCACGCCTCATCAGCTCCTGTCACGGGCACCCTGGGGTATAGCTCCAGTGGGGAGCTAGCTCCAGAGCTGCATCCTCAACCACCAGCTCGCTCACACACCACCGAGACCCTGCCGAGAAATCAGCATGCAACCCAAGAAAGCATCCTTTCCTCTGGAATAAAAATTAATATTACTTGTCATATTTCATGTCTGAGCTCTTTTCATGCTTTATCCTCTGGTAATGAGGGCTAAATTACCAATATTAGTAGATTTTCATGGCTAGCACAGAAAGAGCTGTTACCAGAATAAATGTTTGCATTGCTTCTGTTGGACACAGGCTTTGCTAATGCAGCTTTGCTAATTATTTCTAAATAGGCAATAATCTGCATCCCCTAGTGCTGGGTAGTGGATTGGCCACGTACCTGCTATTTCCCTTATTTACATGTTTTACAACTTTATCAACTACACTAATTACACTCTGAACACTGTTTAAAATTTTCTGTTAATAGAGATACAATGATGCACCAGAGGATGTGTATTTATGCCATAATTACGCCTCTGTTCCTGCGATGCAGTCTCCAATTAGCTGTCGACGGTGGCACAAGCAGCTGCCTGATATTCTAAAGCAGTGAAACATCTGCACGGCGGATGATACGCTCACATGGATTTTTTTTTTTTAAGCCTAGAAATTTACACCCAAGGGAGTGCAGACAAATAGGAGCCTGTCATGTGTAGGGATGATTAGAAATCCTCACCATGGCAACATTGGAGCAGCCATGTCACAGAGTGAGGGGACACATGTCTAGATGAAGGCACTAAAAACATTTGCCTTTTTTTTTTTTTTTTTTTTTTAGCTCCAGCATTCCCAACTTCCCTCCCTCCCCCTCTCCTTTTCATATTCTTCTCTTTGCATCTAAAGCCAACCAAAACAGCAGGTGAAAAGGCCAAAATCCGCAGCCCATGCAAGGAATATGACACAGTAGATTTAGTGTCAGGAAAACAGCAAGCAATCAGAGGATGCTGCCAGGCATCCACTGGATATTTTCTTTCAGGTGGGGGAGGGAGAAGACGGAAAAATAAAGGACAGAAAGAATATGGGCATCATTCAAAACAAAGCTCCGATGTCTTTATCCTAGAATGACATTTAATAGATAACTTCTATTTAACCCTCATTAACAATTTTTCTCTGACTAGTTGACCAGCCAGCATATACTGATGAGAAGGGGAGGGGAGGGAGAAAAAGGTGGCAGCCTGATGTATGCCTCCCTTCCCAGCATAACATTTCAGCATTGAGTCATTGTATGTATAGAAAATGTAACATGATGGATTCTCTGTGTTCTCATCTTTATACCAAAAATCCTAATTGTTCAGATGAGGAAGTTCATTTTATCAGGCTCCTTCTGGGCCATTGTTATTTGTAATGTAATATCAATTTCACATAATAAAATAATTATAAATAGGCAAGGGCATCATTCTAGAATACAGACTTGCCTGATTTACAGGGAGATGGCATTGGTTTGGATTCAAACCTCTGGTTCTTACCCCATCTGCCTATACTTTCTGTGACTGGTCAAATAAGTATTTCCACCAGCATGTTCAGAAAAGGCTCCAGAACAGTTCAGAAATCTTTCCTTCATTCAGATGGATGGAGAATTTGAGAGAACACCTGCACTTGCTTGAAAAGAGCTCACAGCATTTCACTCTTACTGGATCCTGAGCCTAAAACACCAACTCTCAGCTGCTGCTTCTACCTGTTTTTAAATAACAATGTTTTAATAAGGAATTTATTTCTAAAGCACTGGCTAGCCTCTATGGTATCTATTTAATGAGGCCTTTGTTTTAAACACAAGATTCATGATTCTTAAAATAATATATTTATAGTTTAAGTGCCCCAGAGTCTAATTTATCTCCTGAAAAAAAAAAAAAATCAGTGTAGAACAGATAGTTTTTAAAAATTGAGTTACAGAGTTGTGCAGGAATACTTTAATAACACAGCATCTCAAAAGTTAAAGTCCCAAGTATACCACCAGAGACTACCACACCTACAGACACACCACAGACCTCAGCATCAGGTTTTGCTCCCAATCTCTTTGCCTGTGCCGTAGAAGTCAGGACCCTCGTGCCAATTCTAATTAAATTCCAAGCAAAAGAAGTAAATTGTATTAACATTTACTGACTTCAGTGCATTCTAAATATCTTGAGAATGAGTAACTAGAACATTTTTGAAAGGTAACAAGGAAGTTTCTTGGCGTAATTACTGAGCGGAAGCAGAGAAACTCTGCCTGGCGTTCTAAGGTACCTATATCACCATACCATGTGCATAAATTTCACTTGTTATTCATTACGCATACCCTGTTTTGCTCAGTTCTCATACAGGAGAGCATGATATTGAAGAGCCACTATGTGTCAGTGCAAGGACAGAGTTTATCTGATAAACAAGTCATTTTTGGAAACTGCAGATGCTCCCACTGTGAAGCATTAAACGTGGCCCCTCTTAGATACACAGAATGGGGTTCTGCTCGACTGAGCACAGGCTGATAAGCTCTGCACAGCTCTGAATGCTGTTTGCCCACATACTAATGTTAAACAAAAGAACTGCAGACTGCAGAGAAAGGATGCGGGTCAGACAACTAAATTGCTTAAACCCTTAGGCAGCCTTCTGAAAAGAAAAGGCATGAAAGAAGCTGATATGAGCTTTTATGCAGAATTGTTCTGTTTATTATCCCTGTTAAGAAAATTATGGCAAGTATCTTGTTAAACTATATATTCCCAAATAAGACAAGAGGACAGCCACCTACTAAACAAGACACAATATGCCATTGGTCATTACAGATCAGCTATATATCTGTTTTACATTATTTTCAGATTATGAATATAGCAAAAAGACAATAATAAAGCTGTACAGATAATAACAAATGCTGTTAAATTGCATTTTTGCATTAAGTCATCTGATTTGTCATTGGAAGTTTGCAGGTAATAACCATCTGTCATTGTAGAAATCTTCATGTGAAAATTTCAGAGGCTTGTATTAAAACTTTGTTAGAGGACAATTGTTATAACTCTATTCAACTATATTATGCGACAACATAATAATAAATCTATGACAAAGTATATCACTGTGATAACATCTAAACTTGCCTTGGATGAAACAGTGATACGATTTTATTACAAGATTTCTCCTAGTGCTAGCACAATAAAATATTGAAAAATAATGTTGTCTAAACAGAGTGAGTAGTAAGCGTACATGTCTCAGTGGAATCTGTGCTTTCCCTGGAGGCTGCTTGGCTTGCTCACCCCAAACATTGAAGTAGAGTCTTCATCTTTCATTGCAGTGAGTTTCTCTCTCCATCTCCCTTACACACCCACAGATGCACACCCACATGCACACACCCACAGCACAGACAAAGTGGACAGAACGGGGTACCCAAGGCTTGAGATGCTGAACGATGCTATTTATCAGTAGATGAGCCAATGGCAAAGCCAAAGTGTAGAGAGGCTGCATCCAGAATTGCTGCAGCCTGTGTAAAGCAGAGACTGTGAGTCTCCTGTTTATCAGGATAAATAGAACGCCTCACACTGAGACTCGTAACAGCAACAAAACTAAACCCTCTGCTTTTGTATTAAAAACAAATAGAAGAGACAGAGTTCCACTGTCATCTTCTTGACATATGCCTCATCTGACTACACATGCAAACCATTCCCAAAGAGTCAGTGTAAGAACGTACTGCAATTATTGATTTGAATACATACACACAACGCTACTCAGCATTAATGCGCGGGACTGAAAACTACTGCTTTGCAATAAAGTAAACAAATTTATTACAAGAAGTAGAGGATCTCTGGTCACCAGGAGAACAGCTTCACACCTGGAATAGCTTTGATTCATGGGACAAGTGCCAAGACCACTTCTTTCTGCTGAGTCCTGTTACAACCTAGAACCCATATGGAGTCAAGAGCCCACTCCAGCCCTTTTGGTCCTTAAAAGCATGCATCCCTCAATGCAGCCCAGGATGAGTTCCAGCATTTGCAGCTCTTATCATGGCACACGAGCAGTGGGGTGGGGTGAGGTACACAGCAGGTCAGCTCAAACAAGCACAGATTTTGTCTGAGGGAAGACAGGAGATGTCACAGCTTAGTAGTGTAGAAGGAACGAGATCATCCCAGCAATCAGAAAACAGTCACTGGACAGAGCCATTGAGCAAGATACTTACACACTTCTCAGGTGGAGGTAAAATATTGCAGTCCTAAATATATATTTTAAAAAGCAAAGAAGACAGCACAAGTACTATACCCTGAAGTGGTTTGACTCCTACATCCAGAAAGCAAAGTCAACCCATTAACTCAGATGTTGTGGCCATCTCAGAGAAAGAGACAAAAGGTGGTATATTGCTTTTTAAAATATCTTATCTGGTACTTACCATATAAACGAGAGCTCCCTTTCCTACGTGTGATGCATATATCCTAAATAGTACTGATTTTTCAGTTTGGTGAATGGAGAAATTATTTAGCTTCAGCCAAAGGGAATCTGTTTCCCCCTCTAAATAAGTGAAAAAAACTCATATCAAACAAAATGCCTAGCTCAACAAAATTTTTTTGTTTGTTTTGTATGCTTAAACTTGTAAATTTAACAGTATTGAAAACATCACTGTAAAATACAAACCTGGAAGTTTTAATTTTGAAAAGCACCTAAACGACTATTATAACATTAATATTTATCATTGCCTCACAGGGCTTTTCAATCTTAACAATTACTTATTTCAACGAGGTTTTCAAATAATCTTGGTCAACCCAAAGTAGCCTGACAAGCAGTAAGAAATAGCTTGCTTTTATCCAACACCCCTGCCCAATGAAGTAAGGAAGTGTAGCTGTCAGCGCGTTCAAAATGAGAAGCAGGATCAGGGAGATCAAGGCTGCCTCTGCATTGTAGTTTGGGTTGCTGGGCCAGAGAGCAAGTTATATCCCTGGACTGCCGATCCCCAACCTGTCACCTGCATTATGGATTAATCTTGCTCCTACAGTTTCTGGGTGCTAAGAGAGCTTGGATTTGAGCATGAACTATTGTGGATGTGCCCTCAGTCATCTGAACTCACACAGGCAGCAGGAATTGAGCCTTGTGCCTATACTTACCTGAACACATGCACATTAAAAATTCATACTTCGTACACTATTCACTAATGCTTAGCACTTCTGGCTCAAGTTGTTTTTAAGGAGTTTTGAATACAGGTTCTATTCTGGAAGTGGACAATACCAATACGATCTGAGGATTATATGTACCTCCTGTTGTTGCAGATTTATGGCAGAATAAATAGTCCAGTACAGTCTGAAAGGTGCTTACAAGCACAGCATCTGGTACTGAACTGGCAGAATTAGTCCTACCTTTAAATGACGGAGTATGTGGACACTGCTTTTAGATTCAACTTATTTTTAACAGTAGGGGGTTTCATAATTCATTTGAAGAAGAATTATATACAGCTAACAACCTTTCTCTGAGACTAAGAACTTTCTTGATTTTATTTGTTGGCATCTGGAAAAGAAAAGAAAAGAAAAGAAAAGAAAAGAAAAGAAAAGAAAAGAAAAGAAAAGAAAAGAAAAGAAAAGAAAAGAAAAGAAAAGAAAAGAAAAGAAAAGAAAAGAAAAGAAAAGAAAAGAAAAGAAAAGAAAAGAAAAGAAAAGAAAAGAAAAGAAAAGAAAAGAAAAGAAAAGAAAAGAAAAGAAAAGAAAAGAAAAGAAAAGAAAAGAAAAGAAAAGATAAGCTTTATGAAGTCTGTCTTTATTCTTCTTCTGTCTTTCTTTCTCTTGGGGTATAATCCAGTAAAATTCTGAGCATCCTTGATATGTAATATTTCCTGTGGGATTTACACCTTTCTGTATCGGGAACATTACTTCGTCAGAGACAGACTTTATCATTCTGCAGAGTAATATGCAATTTATTGTATTTCACAACTTTAGATGTTTGCTTGAGCACAATGTATTTCAGTATGTTTCCAAAAGTATGAAACATTCTGTGCATTTCAATGATAGTGCTGTAAATTAATGAATCTACAAAAAATAAATTAAAAAAAAAAAATAAAGCTAGATACAGCCTATCCATTGCTGGATCATATGAACTTTATCCCTCTAGCAAGCCTACTCAGAAGACAGCCTTGTATAGTAATTCCCAGATGGTGAAGAATTGTTTTTATATTTCAGTTAAGGACTGAAATTGGGAAATTTCTCTTTCACACCTCAATTTCTGTGTAGCTTGCACTATTATGCTCAGCTGTATTATAGAGGAAGAAGCCTTTAAAATATGTAAATTTCCAGATGAATTTCTGAACAGAAAATGGTCGTACAGACTCAACACATTCCAAAAACAGAGAATGTCAAAAGAAAGGAAACAGATCAAAACACTGTTTTTGACATTACTTTCAATTAAAGCTGCATCTGTGAGGTCCACATACGCTTGGTGAATTTTTAAGGAAAGAAAAGACATGAAGGAATTATTTTATACTGGATGGTGGAGGAATACCAAATAAATGGCAAGCACTAGTTCAGTACATTAAAATCCCCTCTGGTACTGGTTTCAGAAGATCACTTTCACTGTCTGAATCCCCAAATTATGCTGTTTTGGAAGGAAAATCTGACTTCCCAAATTTCAGAAAAAACCTCAGAAATCTTATGAATTAGATGAAACAGATTATTGCCTGCATCCTTACGGTACCTCAGAGTCTCACTATTTTTTTGTACCATATAAGTCAATAAATGTGTTAATTGATGGAGATTCTATTATTTCTTGTAGGATATTCCATGACAATTCCAGATTTTAAATACCTGCTCTTTTTAGAAAAAAAAATGAGTGCTAACACAACTGTACATTTACGGGAACAACTCCCTCAATTCTGCATGCAAATGATGCATTTTAGCATTCAAATGAGCATTTAGGGTTTTAAGCAGAAGTTTACACACAAGTGTCTGACATATGCATTCCTTTATATATAGCTGGTATGAAAGAAGCCTATCAGAGTTAAATACTATGAAAACAATACCAAAAGAGGGAAACAAGCCTTGTGGGCAGAAGAAAATGAGAGCAAACAGGAATGTTTAAAGGTTGGTCTTTTTCACAGAATAAGAAGCTTTCAACAGAAAAAAAACCAAACCAAACCAAACCAAACCGAAACACAACAACCCCCCCAAAAAACCCCACAAAACCCCCCTTGTAAAATCCAGAGGAAAAGCTTATTTATTTCTGTGTGGTTTTACATTTTTTACACCTTCTGATTGTTGGAGCAGCAGATTTTTCCATGTCTAGGTCTTTGATGAGACATTTACCTAAGGGTCTGCCCCACCTGGCACAAAATTTCTGTGCCTTGTCGGTGCAAGACTCTGTCCTTGCCAAATGAGGCTAAAAGCATCAGCTTACATCAGTGGCAGGAGTTACCTGGTTGGCTGTAAGATCACCTTGCCAATGTATTTGACCTGACATCTCCAATCAGAGTTTATATATGAGCAGTAGTTACTCAGGCTAAACTCCAGATCAATATGTCAGATTTTAAAAGTGATTGCAATAAAGTAGACCTGCGATTATGAGGCACCTGCATTCACAGAGACTGTGGAAAGACAAGTCTCAGACACTTGTGTTTTGCATGTCACGCTTGATGATACAATGAAAGATCTAAGCATAAGGCCAACACATCCACATCCAGTTTAGCTGTGACCCATTAAGAAGTCCGAAAAACTACAATATGCATAAAAAGCTGGCTAATAATGCATACACATACAGACACGCACAGGCTTCAGCTACCCAGAACACCAACACTTTTTGAAAACCACATGAACCTCCCAAACTGCACCATAAACATCCATTAACATGATAATACCCATTAATCCAGCCAAACACAACTCATTTGTCATCTTTCTGTTGCAACCCATCTGTGAGCGTGCAGGAAGGGGAGGGGGGGAATTCAGAGTCTTATCTGTCGGGGGATTAGCTTCACAAGAAGGACTGATTTTAAGTAATTCTGTGGCAGGAAAAAGCTCATTTGTTTCCATTTATTGAAGGACCTTTTTAGTATTGTACTCTCATGATCTTACTTAAGTCTTAAGCAAAGTAGTTAGAATGGGGAAAAGAATAAAATTGTCATCCAGCATTAAAATTTTATTTTTGCTGTTTGCATCATAACTTCCTTACATTTTTTGTTTTCTCTATGAACTAAGAGGTGCATTTTAGTGGCTATATTGATGTCTGATCTGGGGAGAAGCATTTCTAACTTGAAAACTCTGCTTTTCCATATTCTGTTCTTTGAATAGGTCTCTTCTCTTGGCTATGAAGAGATAAATTTGTAGGGCTGTAACCTAATAAAAGGCATCCTGGCTCTAGAAAGGCTGTGGATGGCAAAGTATAAATCAACATGGTACTGTCTCTAAACAACGCAAATTACATATAACTTAACCTCTTTCTCTTACAGGTATTGTTTTTATTCTACATTATCACACATCTTCTGTAGGTCCCAGACAAAGAAGTGCCTTTTTTTTTTTCAAACTAGAAGAACAGAAGAGGCAGAACATAAACATTTGGTACAGTCCGAATGAGAGCTAATGTTTTTTAAAACTAGTTGAGAAAATAAAAACACCACAGAGGACACACACACAAAAATATTTTGTATTCATGCTTGGGATTCTATTTTAAGAATGAAATTGCACTGACTCCCACTGAAGAATATTGAAAGTGCAGAGATGATCCTTCCACTCTGCTTTGTTGCAAGAGTTCTTATGTAACTCCATATTAGTCAAGAATTTTTAAGGCAACCTAGTAGTTTTGGAGGAGCATAAAACTGCTACATAACATGCAATGTAACCTCAATCAGAGACTTTTAGTAAAAGCAACAGTTTTATTTACTGGCTCAACTTCAAGTTGGAGTTTGGAGTGTTTTGTTTCCCACCCAGTTCAAGAATAGCAATTCTAGCAAATATTTTGAAATAACACATTATGAAAATGAAAAAAAAAAAAAAGTTTTTGCATAATGTTGTAAATGTAGAAATAGACTGTACAGAGCCCAAATCTGAGTTTATTAACTGAGAAGAACCAAAACTTTGTAAACATTATCCTCCTGAAGTAGGAGTTCTGGATTTGTCTTTTATGCATGGTAACCTAGTTAGCAGTTTTGGAGACTTGCACCTTTTCCTGTCTCAGTTAAGAACACTCAGAAAAACAGTGCTAAGGTATCTGTATGACCACTCAGATGTTTTTGCATAGGTCAAACTGTAGGTATTGCTGAAATGAGTCTGAGGAAAATGGTGTTGGATACAATCTTCAGAAGTTAATTATTTATTACAGAAAGAACCTTTTATATAACTGAAAATTCATGTGAAGTTAGTACCTTCTGTTGTTTGAGGAAAATAAAAAATGTATGCCTCTATGACCATGTATATGTCTATGTGTAAACAGTATAACTAAAATGGTGCAAAAAGGTATGGTCGATCGCTAACATTTTACCACTAAAAAGTATTACACAGGATTTTTTTGTTTTCTTTTTTTGACTTTTTTAAGGGTGGCAGTAGTATGGGATCAGTAGGAACAAACTAAAGGAAAAAAAATGTTTTCAGCAATCTCATTTAACATTTCAGTCCAGCCTCCCCTTCATGATAAATTAAAATCTGACACTGAATTAGTCTTGTAATTGATAAATACATCAAATTATCCATACCAAAACCTGTGTTCTAAATAAAATAACCAAGACATTATTTTTGTATTAATGATTCTGTGTGTACTAGAAAAATCAAGTGGGGTGAGCAGGGTAGCATTTAAGAATGATCCTTTTAATGATTAGAAGTTCTAAGGGGAAGATTATAAATAAGGGAATGATGTGATAAAGGAAAGACTCATTTGTTTCTGCATCAAATCTCCAATATCTGCTTTTCTCCCATATACACTTATACAATTCTGTCTTCACCAATGCCATTATATTTTGTAATCAACAGCCATCTAATTCTTCAAAAACCAGAAAAATCTTAAAAAACAGAAAGTTTCCTCTAATTGTGGGCCCAGTTTCATTGTATAAGTAATTTTCAGATCTCTGCAGTGAATGTGAATGCAAATAAATTCTCCCTTTTATACAAAATTGTTACAATGATAAATTTATATTGTATTCATACATGAATGGAGTTCCTGCTTAGTTTCACTGTACTACATGTATTTGTAATGGAATTGTTCCCATTTCAGTACTTGTGAACAATATCCTTTATATCTTTCATATGAGAATAGACATTATGAGTCCATTAATCGGCAAGATTTGTCCATACAATACTCCAGGGAATTTTCATGTAAATTTGCATACTTTCCTAAATATGTATGCGAACTTGAAAGATGAGACTCAGATATAGAGAATGTGTCATTAGAGATAGACAGACAAACCAATCTTGCGTCCCTCACAGACTTGGTACTGTTGCTGTTTCTTTTTAAGACGAAAATCCTAAATTACCAGACTTCTAAAGCTGACTCAAAATTGGTAGTGATCATGAAGGTTTTGTCTTTCCTTAATCAAATAAATACAGGCTGGCTTAAGTATTTAGGCAAACACAAAAATAGACTCTTTTTCAGGAGAGCTGAAGAGAAAAAAGCACAGAATAATGAACGCTGATTACAAGGCATGGTCAAAGTCTTTGAAAAGAATCACCTCTCTTTGAAAAAAAAACAAAACATCAAAACCTCCTCTTTTGTGTGGAAGTTTAAAATTAGGTAAAATGAATCCAGGCCAATGAACTGAAGTTTAACTTCAATAGCCTACATTCCTTTAACAGTTTTCATTCAAGTGTTCACTGTAAAAAAACCTCTTAGAAAGTATCCTGAAAAACACACTCAAGCATCATATGCAAATATGGTAAAACTTCCGTTTTATTTTTTTTCTTTGAGCTCCTGTCTGCCTGTGGTCTCCTCCCATCTCTTTACTTACATTTTGGTTGCTCTCAATTTTAGATAGAGGCCAATCTCTCTGTTCTGTGTATGACATCTGTTGTAACTGTATCTTGGTCTCTGAACAGTGCTCTTAAAACGCTATTGTAGCAGAAATAATGAGTGGTGTGGCTACATTACAGGTGAACAATGCTAAAACAATAGTGCGTTATCAGTGTTCACGTGTAGATTGAATAGAAAAGTACACAGTAAGGAAATAAAAAATGCTTGTACCAATGCAGGTACAGAAGCTCTCAGACTGCACTCTAACTGTGTCATAAATGGGGTGAGGGATGGCCAAGTGCTAGAGACAGGTTCCCATCCCCACCTCTCAGCGCTGGATCTCTGTGTGGCCAACTAGTGGGCTCAGTACCATTGCTCTACACTTGGCATTGGGACTCATAGAATCATAGAATGGTTTGGGCTGGAAGGGACCTTAAAGATCATCTAGCTCCAACCCCCCTGCCATAAGCAGGGACACCTTCCACTAGACCAGGTTGCTCAAAGCCTCATCCAACTTGGCCTTGAACACTTCCAGGGAGGGGGCATCCACAACTTCCTTGGGCAACCTGTTCCAGTATCTTACCACCCTCACAGTGAAGAACTTATTTCTAATACCCAGTCTAAACCTAATCTCTTTCAGGTTAAAGCCATTTCCCCCTGTCCTGTCATTAACTGCCCTTGTGAAAAGTCCTTCCTCAGCTTTTCTGTAGGTCCCCTTTGGGTACTGGAAGGCCGCTATAAGATTTCCCCGGAGCCGTCTCTTCTCGAGGCTGAACAGCCCCAACTCTCTCAGCCTGTCCTCGTAGGAGAGGTGCTCCAGTCCTCAGATCATCCCTGTGGCCCTTCTCTGGACTCGTACCAACTGGTCCATGTCTCTCTTGTGTTGGGGACTCCAGAACTGGACACAGTACTCCAGGTGGGGCCTTACAAGAGCAGAGTAGAGGAGGAGAATCACCTCCCTCAACCTGCTGGCCACGCTTCTCTTGATGCAGCCCAGGATACGATTGGCTTTCTGGGTTGCAAGTGCATGTTGCCAGCTCATGTTGAACTTCTCATCCACCACCACTCCCAAGTCCTTCTCTTTAGAGGTGACCTCAAGCCACTCATTGCCCATTCTGTACTTGTGCTTGGGGTTGCCCCGACCCAGATGCAGGACCTTGCATTTGGCCTTGTTGAACTTCATGAGGTTGGCACAGGCCCATCTCTCAAGCCTGTCAAGATCCCTCCGGATGGCGTCCCGTCCCTCCAGCATGTCAACCACACCGCAGAGCTTGGTGTCGTTGGCAAACTTCCTGAGGGGAACTCAATCCACCTGTCCATGTCACTGACAAAGATGTTAAAGAGCACTGGTCCCAATACCGAACCTTGAGGGACACCATTCCTCACTGGTTTCCACTCAGACTTTGAGCTGTTGACCACAACTCCTCTGTGCCTCAAGGGTCTAATCCAGTGTGAAGCAATACAGTTATTCTGTATGTCTGTTTTTTCTGAGTTCACAGTATCTGGAAACAATGTGAGAGTTGTGGTATAGCCCATCAAAGTGGTGTTTTCATCTCATCAAAGTTAGTATATATGTTGCAAGCCCAGGGATGTTCTTTAAGGTGTGGGTGAAGGTTGAAGATGTTTCAGTGATTGGGGAGGGGACTGTGGAGAAAAACCACCAAAACTGGTATTACCTGGCCCATGCTACATTTTTGATCAGTTTCAGAATAAAGTATCCTCCAAAATATTCTAATTTCTTTTAGACAAAGTTGCAGTGTTCCAAACAGATACAGGCAGAAAAGTATCAATTAAAGCCATGTGGCAGACCACAGGTCCAATGTCTGAGCTTGGCTTCTTTTATTTAGCAATATAGCTATACCAGAATTATGGTTTCATTTGGTTTATGCTAGATTAAACTATTCAAGAACTATTTGAGAAGATCTGATCACTCTGAGAATTGATAACTACTTGAGAAGATCCTGTCTTTATAGTGAATTGTATATTACTTACATATGACATATTAATTTTAGTTACAAGCTATTTTTTACTACAACTTGTCATATTTCAGAAAGAATATAGGTGCTTTCATTAAGGGTCCCATAATAGAAAAGGTGCAAATAAGTACAAAGTGCTATGGACAAGAAAGAGAAAAATCAAAGAAAGTATGAATATCTGTAGGCAGTTTGAGGTGAAGTTTGAAAGTGATATTAGAGAGAAGGAGGCACAAATCTTGTTATTTATTAATTAAATTTGTGCCTGCACCTGTTGCACATACATTTTAAAATACCTACCTTAAAAAAAGGTAGACCATTTCTTCTTGATACGTTTACACCAAGAAACCAATGTATAATCTCTTTAAGTTTTGTATTTCTGTGCATTTGATAAATTGTTTTGGACGCTCTTGAGTCACACACATATATCTCGTTGCCTGGTTTTTCAAAATTCCCAGCTATGTTATTTATCATAGTGTATCACCTGTGCAGGGCAACCATGAGTTTTCCCATTAAAAACACACATGCACTGAAGTGATGCAGTAGGTAACGTGGAGGGATGTGCACAATTAGCTAGGGTAGCCCAAGTGATGGAAGTGAAATATGTTTAATTGCTTAATTGGTTCAAAACAAACCTGTCATAAAGCATTTGTTGATACTAAAATCAGGTCTATGATTACAATCACCTTTGTACCTGAAGGAAATTAAGTCAATACCTTGGTAACTAAAAATTTTAACATGGATAGTTAATCTGCTATCTATGGCCAATTAAAAGCAGATTTAAAAGTACACTTACACTTCTATGTTTAAAAGAATGAGAGAGAAATAAAATGGAAGGAAAGAAAGAGAGGACAGAAAAAGTAATTGCACAAGCTATTTACTGGAATGAAGAAAAATAACCTTGCTGCATGACTTGAAATGGTTCCTTTTGTGCAGATTTATTGTTCTGTTTATTCTTAAAACAAACCAACCATAGACATTTACCTTAGGAACAGAAAAGTTGCTTATTTTTGTACTATAGAGTTTAACAGAACTATGAACTGAGGTTTCACAAGGCATCAGTCACACTTCCACAACATTTGCTGATATAAATATAAAAGCTTCATTTTAAAGGATAAATAAAGCAACACTATTATCTAAACAGGGTAAAATTTAACATCCTTGTGGTTTGTGGAAATTTTTGATGTGCCTGCTGGCTTTTCAATAAAAATCAATTATGCCTTAAATGCGAGCGGTAGTCAACATACTACAGACTATAAATTCAATTTCATACTCAGAAATATGGATTAGCTGAACTTGATGCCCTTCCATTGATTTCAGAAAGCAAAAGCTGATAAGGTAAATAATAGTAAGAAGCTCTCTGACACTCCACATCAAGTTCCGGATTTCCATATTATTTTTGTAAGAACTTTTCAGCCACCACAATATCCTCCTTGTGAAATATGTATGATGAATAGATATTATATGGATTGCTGATTCATCTCTATTTACAGAATGGATATTTGGTTTTTATAATACAAGGTGGTAACTGGATAAGAAATGAATATACTTATTTCTTTTAGCACCATGCAAGGTATATATCATACAGGATGAATAAAGCCAGTGAGTAATTAGAGCAGTCTGATTAAGCTCATGTTCTATAGACTGAAAACTTTTCTAAATAATGTTTCTAGACATAAGATAAGCAAGAGGAAACCAGTCTCTTTAACATACAAAAAAAATTTAAAGTTGTTGCAGATTTAAAACAAAACCATCTCTCTGCTCTCTGAGCAGAACATCCGAGACTAACATGAATTACAGAAAATGTGCTGTAGTTTCAGGGGGAGAGAAGCAATAATGTTAGAACTGGGAAATATAGGACAGAAGATGGTTCATGAACTAAGACTTTGGATTATTTCTCAGAAAGATCCAGTCATGTCTGAAAAAAAATTCTTCCCTTCCTGAAATTACAGAACACTCGAGCCATAGAGCTTGTGTTCTTTGGCTTTCAAACAAGGCTCAGTCATTCTCCTTTTCAAAAAAAATCTGATTCATTCAGGTTAAATCCAAAAGACAGCTTAAGTAGACTCAGTCCGCAAGGACTTGTTCTTACCTTCATTCAAAGGCTTGTCGTTACTTTGACTCCAACTTACAAACGCTGCTTTCTTTTGTCACACATCTAGCATGTTTAAAGAGACACTGTCAACTTATATGGGCCCTTCACAAGGAAAGCTGAATCCCAAGGAACATCTGTGATAGACATATGGATACTAAAACCCTTTTGAAAAATGCAAACCGTTGATTAGGACCTACTGACATGAGTGCTTGCAGCATTGCAGAACCATCAACATTTAAAATCTCAGCACTACCCAATTGAAAAGGACCTTAAAATGCCTAAAACCTGTAATTATAGGAACTGTTTTAGAAAACCCAAAGCTTAAGTTGTCCCCAACACATGATTTACACATTATATTCTGTCAGCTCACTTCCACTAGTAGCTTCTGCCCTGGCCTGTCCCCAGAGGATCTGTGCTGAACCACATATTCCTCTGGCTGAAGAATACAGTTTTTGATGCTTCACTGCAGCAATCAGTGCTTTCTCCTGCTTTTACACCTCATAGGTAAAGCACGTATTTGAGATTTAGGAGGTCCAAATGTTATTTCCATCTCTTCTGTTGGCTCTGGCATCAGCTTCCAGAATGGCACTATAGCCCATCAAGCTGAGGTGTCTCAGTTTATGAAAGCACCAGCCATTTCAGCTGTGTTATCCCCTTCTGCCATCCTTTGTCGTGCGCTGGGGTTGTACTGCCTCCGAGCTGCACAGGGAAACCAAACTGATGAAATGGCACTGAGCCAGCAGAGAAGACCTCATGCCAAGGATGTGCTCAGAGCCATCTTGCCTCTCCTTTCCCCTGCACAAGATTTCAGGTGTGTCATGCAGCTGCACGTGGTACCTGAGGAGCCACGTCTGGAAGACAAGCAGAAGAAATGCAAACAGCAGGCGTTGGGAGGGGGACTGAGAACAAAGATCCTCAAGTGAATTCCATACTTAATGGGTGAAAGACACGGTCTGCAGGGACACCTGCTAAAGTTGTTCATAGTGCTTGGTGCACGGGCTCCCTAATATTTTCTTCCTTAATGCTAATTCTAGTTCTAAGTCTAATATTAATTTAATTCCTTCTTCAAATTCCTCTGCAGAACTTATTTCCAGCACAGGCCTCTGTGGATTCTGCCTTTTTATATTAGCTGAATGAGTTAATTTATACACCAAACTACTTTAGAAATGATTGAAAGAAGCTTGCATTATGCTTCTCTAACAGAAGCATATAAACCTGTATTGTTATAGATCGTTTGCTTTCCCATGATTTCCCATCTTTCCCTCTGGTCAGTCTTAATGCAAGTCCCAATCTTAAAAGTCACAGCATGCAGCAGTTCCCCGACAGAACCAACTGAAACTTGATTTTCAGGTGTTCTGCTTTGGACTTATTCTGTAAAGCAATGCATTCAACATGTGTACTCTGCTACAACACAAGCTTTTAATTTTCATTTAAATGGAGGTATAATTACACACCGTTCTTGTAATGTAACTGCCGCAAATCACATCCTAAATACACAATTGTGTTAAATCCTGATTAATGAAATTTCTTTGTAAGCTAGACATTCTGTGTTAGATTTATGTAAAAATGGCAAATAAATCTAACAAAACCAAAAAAAACCTCCTGATATTTCCTTATATTGTTCTTGTGTAACTAAAGTATATACAGGAAAAATATACAACATTGTTTATGAAAATATAATTCTTGTAGATACACTCAGAAAACTGCAAACGTTCATAAACATCTCTCTCTTTGGGGAAAGAGAAAAGTGTCATTTAACAGGTGTTAGAATGTAAATGACATCTCATTAGTGACTTCCTTTTGCATCTCAGAGACAAATAAAACCTTCATTTAAAAGCATTAGTGTTGCTCCTAAGGGTTTCTGGTATAATAATGTTTTGGTTTATGATGATATTTAGCCTTTCCTAACATTTCCACTTATTTCTACAGAATAAACCAGCCTCTGTCTTTAAAACTAAAACAGAATAAAACCAGGGCTGTAAGAAGAGAACTATACAGGTATTCATCTCTTCATCCCTTGCAAGTAAGTTTCAGGGAATTATAATCTACATTAGTTTGAGAGAAAAAGAGCAGCTCATTCTGGACACCAGCTGGATTCTAATTTTCCTCTGCAAGGTATGAAAACCTCTATATATTTCTTGTGTGTAGGTTTTTACGGAAGAGTTTATCATGCTTTCCCCAAAAAACTCTAACCTTCACAAAACAGTTTTGGAAAAATGTTAAATTACTTCAGGTGATACTAGAATATGAATTCAGTCCTTGTGGATTAGGTGGTTGCTACATATTAGTGTCCATTTTGTTAAAAAACAAAAACAACAAAAAAAACAACAAGGACAAGCACTTCTGTGGTAGCAAGAAATTTCGCTTGGCTTTCTAAGAACAACTGTGGTCAAATTGTGTATTAAAAATGTGGATGACCCTTTGGCAATGAGGCAGTCAAATTCAAATACCTTGCTGGCCAACAAGGTTTTTGTGCACCAAAGGTGAAAGGAGGTGGTAGAAGGTGAACAGAGCACAGGAAGCCCCTGAGCTGGTCATCAAGGTCGATTTCTAGTCAGTCAGCACCAGAAGAAGGTGGTGCCTTCCAGTCCAATACGTGACACAGCTGGGAGTCAGAGCTTCTCCCTGTTCCCAAGGCTGATGAATAAGTCACTCAGCTGACACAGTTTTTCCATTTTTCACATAATTTGTTAGACTTATTTATGTACCACAGGTTGCTGGCTTAACCGTTAGCTCATCACCTATCACTGCAATGATATACCCATTTGGGATATTTTTCTGAAGATCTCAAAGATCATGGATGAAAATATCTACTTTTCCACATTCTAAACTAGCTGTAAGCACTTAAGATAAAGCCTAAGGCATTATCTAAAAAGCTCAAGGTAAACGTATGCATAAGTGCAAAGACAGGAAATAACAGTGAAAAAGGTAAAATAATAGTAATAATAATAATAATATGGGTGTTTTATACCATTTCACTATTAGTTTTTATTCCTATTCCATTTTATAAATCAGTTTACATCCTCAAGAGGTATATTGTTTTTAGTCCAAACAATTCCTGAGCAAAGAATATTGCAGTGAGAGGACCAAGGGCAGAGAGAGAGATATTCAGTGCTTTACAATGGAAAAGAGTCAGAAAGACTGTGTGAAAAGACATGCAGGAAACTGACTTTTAGTGGATGGGAACAGGTTAAACTTGCAGAAAATTCTGAACGTTGCAGGGAAGGCAAATAAGAACTTTATTTACACTTTTTCCAAATCAAAGAATGAATGAGACATTCAATGGATCTGAAAAGCAAAAATTAACATGATGATTTTTCAAATACATGTACTTTTTGGAGTACTGTAATTTGCACCTGTGGAACTCATTATCACACAATATCATTATATTTTAAAGCAATGCCATTTTGAGCATAATGTTAAGCACTTACATCTATAATGGAATAGTATTGTAGAGAGTTTAACCATGGTCTACAAGTCTGTTCACACAGTTTATGCATAAAGATAGTCAGATTTAGTCAATTTAAAAAAAAATATTTTTATTTTGAAATTCTAGAATTAACCAGTCCATCTCATTCACTCAATTCCTAAATTATTCAGCAAGTTTGTCAAATATAAAAAAATTGGAAAAATGTGGCAGTTTAAAAAAAAAAAACTTAACAGAATTAATTCTACTTTTTAAAAGTTTTGGTTCAAACTTTTTTTTTTATAACACTCAATATGTATTACTATCCCAAAATAACAAAAATTCTTACATTTATCCATAATTTTCCCATGGCTTTTGTTAGCACAAACAAAGCGCATCATAAAACATGCATTGTTTTAGCTACAGCTTTCCAAAGTATCAACATTTAATAAACAAGTAGTTATACTATAAAACTTGCCATCTAGAATTTAGCTAAGTCCCCTAGTCAGATCTAATGGGAATATTTTGTTCAGGAATCTTTTGACATCCTTCTCATTTTTTAATCAATGTGATTGTATGGAACATCCTACAGCTTGATAGTGCACAATGAAGTATTAGCTACTGAAAAAGAATTCACTGGATATCAATCAATAATAAATTAGAAGAAACATTTTCTGAATAAGTGCACAATAATTGTGTGACCGATTTATTCCATATCAATTTATGACTCAGCCAGTGTATCATCTACAATTAATCTGGAGATAGTAGTTGGTAAAGGGACACTGGGTGAGGATTTTTTTGTATAGAATGAGTGGAAAAATGCTAACTGAGTGTAAGAATTTAAAGTCTCAGACACAGTTCTGAGGAAATACTCTGTTTGAGTGAAGAATATTTAACAATAAGGATAAATAATAAGGACTCATTTTTAAAACTCAAACCAAAACAAACAAAAAGAACCCCCTGTTCCCTGTGCCCAAAAATATGGTACTGTGGTGTTTTGTGATTTGCTCACAGACTCCATTTTCCAGCAACGGCTTGGCTTGCCCCAGAAGAAAGAAGCAGCAATTCTGTGCAGCGAGAGAGGGAGGTGCAGCACACAAAGCTCTGGCATGATGTAGGGGTTTCTGCATTTTAATCTCTGTTCTCTTGTAATCTCCCTCTGTGGTTCAAGTCAAACCACTTACTCCTTTTCTGCCACTATTTCAATTTCAGTACAATTTACTTATTTCCCCTGAGAAATTGAATGCTCATTTGTTATATGTAAAGCTGACTGTAAAGCAAATACAACTCTCCAACACCCACTCCCCATTACTTTTGGAAATGTCTTTTAAACTATTGGCAATCATGGGGTGGGGGGTTGGAAGGACAAAAATATTTGGGCTCTGCAAGTTATCCTGCCACATCGGGGGTTATAGAGGTCTGCAGACAAAAGCCATCTCTGTCATCCCAATGAACTCTTGGTGACTTTCCCCATCATCCAACGCCAGGACTCCTGATACCTTTGTGATTACTGAGGGAAAAGGTCTGTGACTGATAACGACAAGATCCCTGATCTTGTCATCCCTTGTGGTCCCCCAGCTATCCTCTTGCAAGTCACTGACTTCAGTCAGGCTTTTGGTGACACCTTCAACACCTGTGACAAAGTGCCCCAGGTCAGGAGCCGTCAGCCCTCTCTTCTGCCTATTGCCTAAGGTAAGAAGTTTGTTTCCCTTAGCCTGAAGACCAGACTGTAATAAATATTCCCCCAAACAGCCTTAAGATCCAAAAGTGCCTTCAATAAATCAATGTTTATTTGAAAAACAATAAAATACCACAGCAAAATCAAAGCTAAACTGTTCAAAAACACCTATCCCAGACTCTCCAGTGGCAGACAGAGGTCCAAACAATTGAAGTCACTGAAAGAAAATCAGAAAAATACAATGCTTGGATTTCCAGAGTCCTGCATCTCTCTCAGACTGCCAAAGTCCTTGTACGACCCTGAGTACGTGGATGCCTCTGAGTCCCCCAGTGTCACTGTGCTCCGTTTCTTGAAGCTGGATAGATATCTGTCAATTATACTCTTCAGGCTACTTTGATGTGGCCAGGTATGACCTTACTCATTACCATACCAGGCATGAAAGCACCTTTTATATTGACAATAAGATTTGATCTTGCCACATACATCTCTTTTCCTCTGCCTCTCTTATATTGTGTTATCCAGCTCAGGTGAATATTATATTTGCAGTTTCTGTAATTGGTATGGTATTTTATTGTAATTGCTGCTTTACTCCTGCATCAGAAGTAAGTGGTATGTCTTTCTCTGGTCTTAGAATGAATTAATATGCTTGTACTGGCTTCTCAAATATGGAGAATATCTATCTTCAAATGCAGTTATTTAGTGCTAGGTAGATTTTTATTGACATGGCACAGCATGTTACCTGAATCTGTGTCAATCAGAAATGTGGAGGGATCTTATTTCATAATTTTCAATGAAATACTTCTGTAACAAACATAAGCCTACCACTATCCCAAATCTAAATTACAACAAAGAGAGTCTTTCCCTCATGCAATACCTTTGCAGCCAAAGTTACATATACAATCTTTCCACACACACCCCCCTCCTCCCCTCACAGCCCGCAAGTAGTATATTCTTTAAAAGAGAGGCTTGGTATTCATGGGAAGCTGGTTATTTTAGTGTCATCTTATTTCTGAGACACTAAGCAGAGCCTATATGGAGACTGGTTCTCCAACACAGCAGCTTGTTAAGGGGAGTTGAGTGACATCCCAGCATACATCTAGCTTCCTACTGAGTCTCCAACATCTGTTACTGCCTAACTGCCTGAAATACGTGGTGCTTTCTAAGAAAAAAAGTAAGGTTTGTTTTTGTTTTTACACATATGCTCAGCTGAAAAGTGTGTGAGCTGATCCTTATCACATCCTTGGACATCCATGTCATCTGCTCACATGCTGCAAGATATAGACTGATTTATAGTAAGATTTGCCCTAGTAGCTTTTTCTTAAAGATAAAGGAAAAGGTAAATAACTCTGGAAAAATGTCCATATATACTGTGAGCATTATCATATAGTTTAAAAGTACGTTGAGTTGACCAAAAATTTGGGTGTTTTTTTTTAAATAAACTTAGTGATGGCAGCTTAACATATCTGTGGTGGGTGATAAATCTTGAGGGCAGATTCCAATTCTAGAAATGGGCACAACATTTAGGCTGAAATCCAAGCATACTGCATTAAACCTAAATATTTTAAGTCTGGTATATATCAGACAGCTAATTTGTTGGATCAAGTCGTCATCCTTATAAAAACCCTCTACCCTGGAACTGCCAACTTCAGGTTCAGAATTTAGCAGAGAAATGTCTGGCTCCTGTTCAAAAATACGGTGCAGAAGTGCCTGTGCTCCCAGAATCCGTCCCTAGTGCATGACCACCTTCAGGTAGAAGCAGCCAGATAGGAATGAACAGTGCTCTGCATTGCAATTCCTGGAAATATTCCAGATGAAAGACAGGTAGGAAACAGCAGTAAAATTTAAGCATTAAATGCCACTAAGACATACATAAAGTAAGAAATGATTGAATCAAAACTAAATCCTTTACATAAAATTCAAGGTCAGTTTAATAAGTAAAATCTGTTAACCTGTAAAAACTGGGTGTAGCTGATCTCAAAGACAAAAAGCAGTAAATTTCACAGTGCATTGCAATAGACAAATAATTTTGGAAGTTTGCTTAGGAACAGTTCCAGCAGAAAGAATAAAGTACAGCAAAAGTTGGAATAAAGAAGCATGGGATACTGGAAGCAACTGGCTAATCATACTGTGGCTAATCTAAGCAACAGAAGATCTAGTAGGTGAATCTTAACTGTGTTACATGAACAAAGTTCAGAAAACCTCTTATTGAATGGTACAGATATATTCAGATAAATATAACATTAATTTTTAAAATAATATAGTCTTGAAAAATCACCAAACTTCACTACCAAAGCAAAGAGGAAGATGCTTGCTTGGTCTATTCTATTACTTCCTAAGCCACATAATAAACTTAAACAATAAGGTTCAAAATGTAACAGTTATTATTGAGGTAAAGTGTGCTCAAAGAGGAGTTTGATTCTGAAACAGTATGATGCCAGTACAATTTTAGCAGCAAAAATGCTCAGAATGAGGCACTACTTAGTAGCAAACTGAGTCACCAACAGCAAGTCACTTCTGGATTCAGTTATTTTTTTTAGGTTTTTAATTAGTATCTAGTGCCAATCCATGTATTTGGGGCTGATCTTAAAAGGAGGCATAAATCAGGGCTTTACATACCTCACTGACAGTCTGTCCCAGCAGACTGTTTCTACCTAGCAAGGCAGGTAGCAAAGTCAAGGGCAAAGGTTGTAAGAAAAGTAAAGCATAGCCAAGGGAAGGGGTAGAACTACAAAGGAAATGTGACATTAATACTGTAGGAAAAAGAAGTCAGAATTGAAGGAGTGGCAAGAACTAATGTAAAAACTCTAATGCAGATAGTTAATGATCTACAGATTTTTCGCAGTCACAACTCCAGGTATCTTTGTTCGTTGGTATAATTTGTTACCAAAAAAGGGATCAAATTACACTAAAATTTGACTGATGAGGAGGGAGACATTCAGAAAAAAATATTTGTTTGCTTCAGCTTTCCTGTAAGTGATATTGCAAGCAATACCACAAAGCTATAAGTAAATGAAAAACAGCAGCAAAAAGAACCTAAGAAATATAAAATTCAGAAGACTCCAACTCCTGTGCTACAGCTGGAATGTTCACTGCTTCTAATAGCAAACAAAACAAATACAAGGCTTGAGTATTTTTTATATCTATTCTCAAGATACACCCAGCTTTTCTTTGTTTTTCCAGAAGAGCTATGCTATCTAAAGTGGCCTGGTACACAAGCCTCTAAGAATTAATGAGAAGGATTAATACATATTGTTATGACTCAAAGCATTTTATGATTAAAAAAGAGCCCATTTAACCATAATGATTCAAATTCAGCTGCAGCAGTAACAGGCGAAATTCCCATTGATTTAAGTGAGACTGAATTCAGTCCTCATCTCTTATGCCTTAATAACACTGTGGGCCTGAATATGACAGTGCCTCTTACTTTGTGTTTAACCAAAACAAATGTCTTAAAGGCCATCATTCATCTTTAACCCTCAACAGAGTGCTGTTTCATCATTTTCTCCCTACAAGGTGTATCTCTTAATTCAAATGTATGCAATAAAAAGCACTCCCAAAGTATATCATATCTAGTTAACCATGTTAAGTATTCCTTAAAGGGAAAGGTCATTGATACTGGATGGATTTCTCAATTGAAACAGAAGACTATATCTCAGAGGAATTTTTATAGATGACATTCATACGTCTTAATTCTGGATGGTATAATACAGAGTACTTTTTGATAGATACATTAAACAACATAATAAGGAAAAAAAAAACCAAATAGAAAATTAAAAATGAGAGTCTCCCTCTTCACTGTTTCATCTCCTATTTTAGATTTCACTTGATCAGACAGTCCAAAATTACAAAAAAAAATATGTTTTTGTATTAGAAGATCCATGACAGCATTTCAACAACGTACATGCAAGTGTCTAAAAGCTCTTTTATAAGACGTAATGCAGGCATTAATTTAGATTTTGAGTAACAAAGACATTTGACTTGTTGCACTCTTGCACACAACACAATTTTCACAAATTTCATGAAGTATCAAGGTGGCTTCCAAATTACTCATTTTTCCTTCCCAGAGATAAAGATTTAGTTCAGGGAACATGAAACTGAAAACCTTTTCTCCTGAGAAGTGTCAGATCCCACTTAAAGTGGCTGTTAACAGAACGCATTTTCCTGTTATGTCATGAATCTGTATCTCAAATGCCTCCAAAGTGCTCATCCTTCTCATCTTCTCCTCCTGTGTAGGTCTTATATCTGCTTACCTTTATAGGAAGAGCCCTGAGGACAGGCCTTGGTGGCCTTTTGTGGTCCCAAGGAGGAAGGAAGAAACAATAGCACAGATGCGTGTTTGCTTTAAAAGCATTCCAGCCTGCTCCTGGAAACAAAACCCTAGATGCAGCAGGGTAAGGAAAAGGCTACAGAAATGCAGGACTTTTTAGAAATTATGACCGATTTTCAGAAATCTCCACAAATGCTACCACCACCACTAGAGATCCACCACCACCGATATGGTGAATAATCACCTTGTTGATAAATTTAGAAGTATGAAAATAAAAGGTAATTGGTGTTTTCCTTTGTTCTCATGATTTTTTTCCGTTGTTCTCATGGATAAAAGAGAAATTGTGAAAATACAAAACAGAAAAATGTGTTGTAGGAAGAAGCTGGAGGAGTGCTCTGTGGCCCCTTCTCTTACACCTAAGCCTGAACTCATGGGGTGGCATCCCTTGCCTTGCATGGCTCCTTCCTGTGGTACCTTCCCTTTGAGCAAGCTTTAATCAAACTAGTAAAGGGATTTTTTCACAGCCCTCAGACTACCCATAGTGCTAAAAGGTGGCAAGGAAAAAGGGAGGAGCAGACAATACAAGGGTTTTTAATTCAAAGTACTGTCAACTTTGTAAGAGGATGCTGGATAACTTCAGCAAGGGCTTGAATAACCTTTCCTTCATGCCTCTTGAAAAGATAGATCTGGCTGAAACCAATGGTGTGCTTGTACAAAACCAGACTGCCAAGAATAACATAAAAAAGAAAAGGGCCTTCAGTAATTTCCTTCTGTTTAAACAAAAAAAGAAAGAGAATATCACATTGCTCCTTGAAATGTATAAATCATTTCTTTTTCTCCTGAGTTTGTTTTGCATCTCCATTGATTCTGCTCATGCGAATTCTGCTGCTGCTGCAGAATCACACAAGGGTACCTTCCCCCATGCAAGGGTAGTGGCAACAGCTTCCTCTGAGCGAGACCTTTCCCGCTTCACCTTTCAGGTCATGCTGCCTCACTGATATTTAAATTTTTTTAAATGGCTTAGCATGCACTTCTGAGTCCTAATCTTTAGAAAAACTCTTGGTTCACCTTCTAGCCCTAGAATCCAAGATCAGCCTTACATAAATATTGTTAGTTACAGCTACTCAGATCAGCAGAGACCTATTCCATTGAGCCTTTTTTTCCCCTTCTCTTTTTTTAAAAAAGGGCAAACTGTTTTATATCGACAACCATCTGTGAGCCTGTCTTTTAGGCCATCAAACTCTTCCATCCATTACAGAGAGCCTTCCTCACCTCCGCTGCATGACAGCGCAATAAAGATGACGTACTAATTCAATGACTTGTAATTTCGCCTAAACAAAGACAAGTGCTGCAGCTTCTCCTTTTGTGTTTCAGTGCCATATCGGTGAAGCCAGCTATGCAAACATAGCACTGGGAGGGTTTTATGACAGCCGTTGAATGGGGAGAGTAGCTTGGGTTGCTTTTTTATGGGTTTTGGCTCCATGATATTTGGCTCGGTGCTGCTGGCCATTGCCATTGTGTCTGGATTCTATGTCAGCAGCAGCTAATTGTTCCAATAATGTTTATCATAGGGATCCACCAGGGAGCTGTATATGTGGAGATAAGCTACAGGGCAATGATACTCACTATCTTACTGATCTCTATACACAGTGCTTTTGCTTGATGCCAAAAGGCTCTTTAGGTTTCCAGTCTAAAAAAGAAAGAAAAAATAACAGCTTAATCATTGTGCCAACAATAGTGTCTAAGGGGATGTAATCAGGTTCCTCTGATAATCTTAGCTGCACGAGTCATGCGCAAAAGCAGTAATTGAAGCAGTTGGTTCTTTCTACCACCTGCTGTTGAAGTCACAGGTTAATCTAAATGAGGTCCCCTTCCTATGAAGTAGGATGCAGAGCACTTTTAAAACCATAAAAACGTCTTATGCAGGCTTTGTAAAATAATAAAGAAACAGTTCATTAAATGAAAAGTATTAAGTATCTGGTGCTTGCTCACCATTTCATGCTGCTATCGGGTGCCATATCCAAGTGGAAAAGCCATTCTAACGTCTAAACCCCAATGCACACTTCAGTTTGCATGTGGAAGTAGACAAAAAGAGTTTGTCAGGCAGATGCCCCCAAATAACTAGACATCAGAGAGCCAATGTAACAGGTTGTAGGAAAATTATTGGGTTTTAAGGCTTGTTTTTGACACCTGAAATAACACAAAAACAAATGTCTAAGTACATAATGATATTGCTTTATACAGATACTGGTAGATAATTTTTATTCTTCATTCTCTTACAAGTTCTTCACATTACTGCAAGGACTAAAAATTAAATAGTTGAAGATTTGAGCTCTGAACTGGACAATTTACAGTGTTTTCCTACCTTTTTTTTTTTCTGAAACCCAAATATGGGACAAAAACAATGAATTGATAATGTCGATGTGGGTGAGAACAGCTATCAATACAAGCACTCTTTGTAACTTTTACCATAATAATTGAGTTATAATTAAAGGCTCAATGCAGTGGCTGTGTTTCCAGCCTATTATTCCTACTGTATTTCCTACTATTATTCTTACTGGCCCTGTGAAGTTGCCCCAAGATCTCTGCCACACACATTATTAATCTGCTTAAATATTAGGTGCATAAACTCAGTAGAGTTAATAAAATGCTATAGCTTCATCTCTAAAGTACAGAAATCCCTCCCTTATGGAAAAGTCCTGAAGGACTTAATAAGGATACCACCAGTTATTTCCTATAGAAATTACTCTGAAATAATTTACATAATTTGAGAAAATTATATACTTCCTACAGGCTTTTGAACCATCCTAAGGGACTCTATAGCAAAGATAGCATGCTTTCTGAAATTCTATCGGATATTATAATATTCTACCATATTCTAGAGAAATCTCCAATAAAGGTCTCTTAGAATCTTCCTCTGAAATGAAACTGACCCTGTTGCTGGTAATAGCAAGTTTTCGTGAGTTTTCTCCCTTTATTTCTTCTCATACACAGTGACTACAACTGCGTTAACAAGTAGAGCTGCACAGTGGCCATGTATCTGCAGAGCCAAACAACTGGGGCTGAGGATTCAAGCATTCACGTTATATACATGAAGCTCAAGACAGAATATGACACACTAAGAATATTTCAAAGATAAAGAGATGAGTTTTCAAATGCAACTACCATCTACCACAGTGACTATGTACATAACAAAGATATAGAGCAACAAAGTTCAGAGAAATAAGGTTAAAATTGGAATGGTCATCCATAAAACCCAGGCAAATTTTTTGTAGTTAATCAAAAGTAGCGAACAAAGTGAAGTGATCGTTCACTTGTATTTGTTGTCTCTTCCAAAAGTGTTCTGACAAAGACCATACAACTGGAAAAAGCATGACTGTAAGTTTCAGAAGATTAAAAAAACCCAACAACTTAAAGTTTTCTGAGTATTTCACCTAACTTTCACCAACTTTCTTAGAAATTTTGGCACACCCCAGCCTTCCCCGTGTTATGAGAAAAGCTGTGCACATACTCAGTGATTCTTCAAGCACCAGAAATAATAGTAATTGGAAGCAAAATATACCAGAGACCAGCAGTTAATATAGAATATGGTGATCAAATGAGTTGTAGAGGCTACATGGAGTTCTGAGGTCTCCTTGCTGCATAGTCCAAGTGATATGTTTTCATCTTTCACATTTATCTTGCTTTCTGCTTTAGAAAGCAAGGCCTGATTCTGTCATCATTACTCACACCAAATAGTACCTGACTCTGCAAGTAATCCCTATTGATTTCAGTATTAATTCTTGTTAAATGCTGTTCATACAGGAGAAAAGGTGCTGCTAAGGAGAAGTTAGAAGGATTCATGTACTGTTTCATCTTATTTGTAGCCTTTTTTCCCCTCTCTATTTTAGTGTGTATACATTCTCCCATCTTTCTATTTCAACCTTCCTGTTTTAGTTTCTAGTCCTTTCCAGATCTTACTTGCTATTCTCTCCCTTCCTGTCCCTTCCTCTTTTTCAGTCTCCTGTGAATCTCAGACTCCATCACTTACATTCCCAATTGTCAGCAAAGAAAGAAGACAGAATGAGTACAAATCTACCATCCTTTTTGTTACCAGTTGTAAAATTGCACAAAAAAGTTGCTGGAGGTCTGTCTGTAGTTACCAGTTCCCAGTATCTCCCATTTCAGCTTGAAATGGGCTGTGAAGGGTAAAAGTATAGGAGTTTCAGAGATTTCCAAAAGTAACATTCCCAAATCTGTCTCTGGATGTAGGAGCAAGATTTTCCTCGTTACTCGTTCTTCCTGCCTGTTTCCATACTCGATGCAGGGTTAACTCCTGTGACCTTGTTTTCTTAACACATAGAAGAGTATGCAAATTGAAAATAAACACAAATGCAACCTTCCAAAACAAAATTCTCATTCATGTTCCCTCTGGGAATGGTGAGAGAACACACTGTATTTGATGTTAAGTCAAGTTACGGCAATACAGGAATGGATATACGATAAACTTATTCTCCTTCTTTTACTGTTCCATTATAAGTAAGTATATATTACATCCACTGTATTATGTTTAGAGGAAAAATAAAATACTGTACCAGGGCAGCAAATTACCAGAAAGACCCATCCTATTCAGATTGTACCGAAGAGGATCTAGATGATGTATTTCATAAACCTGTCCTCTAGGACCTCACAGCTTTATTCTGTGCATTTTATGTGCTATGCAGTGGTTCCTAAGAGAACCAGTAACCAGGTTTGGATGTGCAACTCAGATTCCAGCTCATCCATATTCTCGACTGCTAAGTTAACTTTTTAAAAAATCTTCTACAGTCAGGAATAATTCAAAATATATTGGCGTCTCCTATTTTTTGTACTCGGCCTGAGTTCACTCTTCTCCTCTGGGAGATGAATCTTTCAAGCTTCACTTTTCCATTTCACTGCTCTGGTAGCTCTCTACAACATTCACAGTGTCAGGATGCTGGATTTGCAGCTTCTGAATGAACTATAATTGCTTATACCATCTTCAGAATATCAGTCTTCAGGACTTCCCCTTTTTACTAGTTTATTCCTAAAATAAACTTTGCTTTTAAGCACCAGATGGCTTTTCCACAGCAAGATGGCTCAGGGTACTACCCATGTTTATTCCATGCTCTCAAAGAAATTTCTGTGTGGATTCTGAATAAAATAGGTGATGTATTCTATTGAATACGTGGTTTTAACTTCCTCCTGTTTAACACTTTACTGTAATATGGCATTTAAATACTACAAAACTTCTAAATGTCGGATGCAGATAATATTTATTAAATAAAGTGAAACTGTGCCCTTACCTATGGGTAAAATGAATGAAGTACATGCTCGATTTAGAACAAATGAGAAAAAGTCATGTGCAACCACTGTGCAAATTATTTTTATAAGAGGAAAAGAAAACATAACAAATGCTCGCAAAGTGAGCATTTATATTAGATTCTAGAAGCGCATCTTTCTGAAGAAACAAATAATAGGTTTTTAAAATGAGTAATTTGTGAGTAGGCAAACAAATGCATTTTTAAGGAGCTTTTAAAGTGAACAACGGATGTTATGGGAAAGAGCAGCTGTTGGCCCCTTCTACTCTGTAAATCAAAGAACCTTACAATCCACTTGAACATGATTATGACAGTAATTCGGGAGAGGGGGAAGAGGTAGACTTAAAAGCAGTCCCAACAGTGCCTGAGAAATCCAAGTAAAATATTTTTAAAGCCCTTAAAGAGTCCCTGTGTATACTTGTTTAAGAACTGTCTATTTCCCATTCTATTTTCTGCACCATTAACACATTTGTCAGCTAAACTCCAATGCCAGCATTGTTATTGTTAAAACAACAACATGTGAAGCTAGGAGTACACAACCTGGATTTCAGAGCTCATACCTAGTGACAGTTCTGGAAGCTGGAGAAAAGAAGACGGAAAGTGTTTTGTTTGAATTTTAAGTTGACTGAGTTCTATCTAGAACCTACAGTGAAAACATATAACAAATATATATATATGTTAATTGTTTAAATTTTACATCTATGACCACACCACTTATGTTACAAAAGATACAGCTGTTAACCAGAATGGATTACCACTCCCTAAACAATTAACTTTTTCTTTTTTGAAAACCACAATACATCTGCTTATTATCATGGCAACAAAATTTGGTCTCATCATAATCTTTTCATTAAATCCTTTTCATTGTTGATGTTTAATTGAATTCCTCAAGACATTAGTACACCTGAACAATAATGGATTTTTTTTTAAAACTAAATTTAAGATTCCTATCTGCAAATTCTTTGCCTGTAGTGGGCTATGTAACTAAAATATATATGCCAGAAGTTTCACACATTTCCAAATATGTTAAAAAAATAATCTAAACACTATATTTAAACACACTGTAGGTCCAACTTGCATGAAAATCCCTATTTCTTGTGAACTTCAGATTAAGCATCCAGCAAAATAGTTCTATCTTGATGATACAATTAGCTCTTATCTCCTGCCAAATTCATTTAAATTAATTTTGAATAGTCAACTTGTTACAACTTGTTATATCAGATAAATATGGTCAACTATTACACCAAAACTTGATAAAGAAGCTAACAAGCTTTGCAGCCTTCAGCTCTATACTTGCTAGTCAAAAAAGATCAGCAGAAACACAACTTATTTCCTTACTTTCCATTACTACGAGATGTGTTGTGTTATTTGTGTTCATCAGGAAGCTCAGGGGAGAAATCATTGATGAAATAACAGCTCCTTCACTATTGTTGAGAAGTAATAAATGCTTAAAGCAGTTAGCCTTTTAAGCTAACCAAATTGTTGCCCAAATTTTGCCGCTGGAGCAGATTTTATCATTAACCGCATCTGAATCTAATTATTAGAGTATATCTGCAGTCAGGTAGTCATTTTTCATGTGTTCATCACCAGTAAATAAGTTCACTCTAAGTTCACTGCTTACCAAGAGATGGTTTTGGATTTTCCAACACTCTTCAATGTGTGGCTTTTACTTTACTTACGTTATTCAAATGTGTACTGTTTTCATAGCAGACTTCTGCCACCCCCTCTTTTTTTTTTTTTTATGAGCATTAAACATCACTTCTTTAACCAGAGATAAATAGTATTACGAGAAAATATGAAGATGAAACAACATGTAACTAACATTAATCCTGACAATTCCACTTGCAGAAGTAGTAAGTAAATGCATATATTTTTAGATTAGGAAACTCAGTAATCTTTCAGATAATTCTTTGTCAAGAAATCCTTGAGAATTCAATTTTATTGCAGTCTTCAATTTGCAAATAACTATTGTTTTACCCTTCATATCAGCATTCATACCTAGCAAAACTGTAAGTACTATTACAAATAAATAATTGTCTGTCAAGGACTAGTCTGAGGTGAAGAATATTTCATTTAAGAAATGCATGCAAGAAAATTCTTACCCTTCTTAACAGCAACAAAATATTAAACTACAGGAATATTCTCTGATTTCTCACAGTATCGATCTACCTTCAGAAATACACCAAGTCACAGAAAATATTAGATTTCCATTTATCATAGAACTTCTTAGGATCATTTTTGTTGTTGTTGTTCTGATAACATTTTACCAAAACAAACAGCAAAGTGAGAAAATAATAAATACTGGAAAAAATCCACTATAGAAAGGTACCTACTTGATGTCTAATGCAAGTCATCATGTGTATAAAGTAGCTTTAAAGTTATCACAAAGCTTTCTTAGTCAGGTGTGGGTCTGAGCAGGACTGGCCCTCCTACCTGCTCTAATTTATTCCACCTGCAAACAGTCCCCCAAGTTATTAGCTCTAGATAGGTGTCTTAATAGTATGACAAATGGAGGTGTAAAGGACAGCTCAATCAGCTTTATATTAGAGCAGTCTTCTCTTAATAAGAGAAGCCAGACTACAATCTGGATATCAGGACCAGATTGTAGTGAAAGAGAGATTTACATATCACCTTGTGTTATGCATCCACCCTCTTTAGTTTATGCTACTTGTATCCACGGGTTTCTTTTATGTGGAAGTGGGAAAAGAGAGCTGCTATTTGGGCCTTTAAAAATTTGTGGAAAATGCTAATGTCTACATTAACTCCTGTTTGTAGTGGTCTAGAAGAAATGGGAGCCATAAAATAATTCTATAGAAATTATAAATAAAACCTTCAATGCAATATCTAATTCAAATTAGAAAAAATTGAAAAGTTGCAGCATTTCACTAGTTTCAGCTGCTCCTTTTTGGTAGAATCCTGCTAGCACAGAAGAAAAGAGATATGAATTAATTTCTTCAGTATAAGGAATTCCTATTAATTTCCGTGGAAGCTGCATGAATCAAGGGTAATAGACCACTATTAAGATGTATGAAACTGAAAAGCTGTTGACTTTCAGAAATCAGTAAAACTAGTCTGGCTGAAAGACAAGTTAATATATTTTTAATTAGATCTCCATTTGCTCAGGATAAAGATTGCAATCCCAGTGTGAAATGTATCTCAAAATATCGAGCCAAATGTGTGGTCTGAGAAAAGCTATTTCTTAATGTGCTAAACATCTACACCTGGGCTAAGGGATCTGGCTAAACAAGAAATCTTTGCAAGACTGATTACCTACATGGTATGATATCTAGGCACTGTGTGCCTATTTAGAGCTATGTGATGTCTAGCAGGAAAATTACATAAACAGTAATAACTATAAATAGTCTAAAATTACCTTGCAAAGCAGAACTGCTTGCTGTTGGTTAAGAGAGAAATCCTTTGACTGGTAAATAATTTTAAACATTAGATAAATTAACTACACCGTTAAATTTTAGTTGTTGCTAATAAGTGTTCCAAAGCATGTTATTCACACAAATACAACTTGATATGTTGTGATTTTAAGCAAGTAGAAAATAAGGAACTATTGGCCCTAGTTCAGCAAAACTGTCAAAAGCCAGTGATGAGTCAAAGGCAACTCTTTCTCACTCTGAAGACTGAAACACCTCCTCTTTGAGATGTGTTAGGAACAGCAGGCTATCTGCAAAAGTCACATTGTCACCGTGAGAACAGAAACCTGGTGATATGTGATATCCATATATTTTCATCCCCTAAAGAGGCTAAAAAATCCATCTGATCTACCTACAATGCATCTGGAAATGGGAAAACAGACCTCCAGTTCCTGTGGGACCACGTCCCTGTATCATGGAGCAAGCCAAGAGAAGGTTGACCAGCTTCAACCTGTGCAGACAGCAAATGCACTCTTCCACAGTGACAGAGGAGTGGCCTAAAGATAATTAAAAAATCTTTTTATACCTTACCTCTTGGAAGAATGCTCTGTATACAAGTGGTGTGGACCAGAACCAAACTCCTCAGCAGCCAGTTGTATTCCCAAAAGCTCAAGGGCTGTGTGAGATTACACAACTGGCAAAATAAATCCGATGCAGATTCTTGGATTAGCTGGCTGCGAGGCAAGGAGGTAATGATTTATAGTGTTCATGCTTCTCATTTTAGCTGGGATTTTTCATGAATTTTAAAACTGTCATTGGCTTCATTTGGCATTTGCTCTTTTCTCACTATATACACTCTACCACATACATAATTTAGAATTCTGCAACTACAATTTAAGTAAAAAAAGAAAAAGAGAGAGATTTTCTTAAAGCCTTAAAACAAAGCTATTTTCTGGGTTTTTAAAAATCTAAATAAAGAAAAAAATTAAATATTTTAAAGAAAAAGAAGAGTATGAATCAAGCTAAACAAAGGAAAATGCATTATCTCCCCTTTTTCAATATACACCCTGTTTTTAATAGGTGCAACCAAAATATCTGTAACCAAAATTTTGGGACGATGAGAGGCAAACTCAGCCTGTCTGCACTTATTGTGTATTGATTGATCACTCAACCTCTCGTTTTATGGTTGAACCTTGGTACCCTGAAGACAGATAAGTCCACTGAAAACCTACCTGACTTTCCCTGTAGTAACTCTTCTGTCTCCAAATATGATGTAGAAAAACAGAACTATGCTGGTACCAATACTACGGTGAAGATCTCTGGAGCTAGATGGTTTAGATAAGCTCCTCAGCCTTGATTTGGAACAGTTTTCAAAGCCAGGTTGGATGAGGCTTGAGCAACCTGGTCTAGTGGAAGGTGTCCCTGCCATGGCAGGGGGGTTGGAACTAGATGATCTTTAAGGTCCCTTCCAACCCAAACCATTCTATGATTCCATGATTCTATTAGTTTATCCTACTTTTGTAGCAATATTTAGCAGTATGTTTTGAGTTTCTGTTGTGCATTAAGGGTGGCAGGGATATTGAGCCACGGGGAAGGCTGTAGGTGGGCTTCAGGGGTAGAAAGTAGAAGACAGTCTACTGGCTACTGAAACACCTACCAGATTTGTCACTTGCCTACATAGCAGAAGGTGCTAAGGAATCCCTCTTGCTGGAAAAGTTGTTCACATGCCAAGATTATTGGATTTAAAGGAGAAAAGGTTTTGCTCCCTCAAGACAGGGGGCAAAAGACCAAAATAGTTGACTTGTGTCTGTAGGTAATAGAGGAAGTATATCTTATCAGAAGAATATGCTTGAAAGTCTGACCTTTATGAGGAGAAATACATGCTTGGTACTGACAAACTATTATGAGTAGTAGCAGTCCCCATATCATTATTAGATGGTACTTTGAAGCCCACCTTGAAAGACTCAGTCTTTGACACTGTCAGTCTATTCTCCAGTAGCGTAGTTCAGCCTGGAATACATGTAAATATGATGGATCACACTTCTGAGTCACAGAACCCTCATTATTATCATTGACTTACAGCACCAGCTATGCAGAATTTGCATCTCTGATGAATATTTGGGATACCATGTGGTGAGCCTTGGGCAGAATGATCAAAAGCTGGAGGTATTTTTTCACACAATTTCTATATCCTTGTGATGGATTTTTCTGGCATTTTCATGTGAGATTTGGAGACATTTTTCTGACTAGACGACAGGACCATGTATTTAAGGATTCTGCCCAAAAGTGACAGTTGGCAATGCACTTGTAACAAACATCCCACAGGTTTGGGCAGGAAATTAAAGATACTTTTCCTGTAGTAGTGCTTGTTTGTGAGAAATTGAGGTAACCCAATGAGAAGGAATCAAGATGGAAATAATAAACATGTTCTTTAGATGAGCTTTCCTAAATAGTATATAAGATTTCTCCCATTAAAATATTTGTGTAAATATCAAGTTTTCACACTGAGCAATATTCAGTTCTCTTCCTTTGAAGCAGACAAAAATAGCTATTAAAAATACATCAACAGTTTGGGGAAAACAGGAAGGATCAGCTTCTTTCTACAATGCTGGAACCTCTTACTTACTGTGTACTATGCAAGAGAGAACTATAGAAGAGAGTTTGAGCGTGGAATCCAGCGACCCCAGAAGGCGAGGTCTGTATTAAGAAATTTGCAGTGCAGTTCCCCACCCACACCGAACTTACTTATTTTTTCTGAGTAAATAAGAAACAATTGAAAAAAACCCAAAACTATGGTATGCACTAAAATGCATTTCTAAACATGTTGCAACATTTTATGCACAGTTCTGACTAATATGATTAAATATCTAGTGCAATAATTAGATTAGACCCACTTAACAGCCCCACTTAAATTCAAAGTCCTTCCTCCATCCAGAGAGTATAAAATACGATGTACCAAGTTGTCTGCAAAATTTCCTGATTATTAATCCTCTTAGTATCAATATGAGAGAATAGTTGCTACAAGATCAAGATGAAAGTCCAAAAGGCTGTTCCTTTTTCTTGACGCTATAAAAGTATCTTTTTTGTCTACAAAGCCTCAGACAGCCACTGGGGCCAAGCCAGGATTCCTGTAGTGAAACAATCGACTTGGCATCATGTTGACACATATAAACAACAGTCTGTCAACAGGCCTCACATTAGTGACAGAACATTTTTGGCAAAACAGTAGCATCCTTCTGGGCACTATGGCAATAACAGCCAGTAGCATCCGTTCATGCCTTCACTCTACAGTGCAATATTAATTAAAAGATTATAACAGTGACACTTATCCAAGAAGCTAAAAACCAACAGAAATATCCATGCAAAAGAGTAGAATGTTTATTGAATGAGAACATGCCTCTAGCTGCTTTTTCATACAGTAATTTTAGACTTACACACTGTGTGTAACCTCCGTAAGTTCACAATTAGCGGATAAATGTAACTGCTTGCTTGCAAATGGCTATATGAAGTGTGTATACACACACATGTGCCATCAACTTATGTAAATCAACTTCTCTCTAGCCTGAATAATGAAAAGAGCAAAACAAATAGCATTGTATATGAAAATAAGCAGTGCTGCAGGCTTTTTTTTCCTTTTTTTTTAATGAAGGCCTATATTAAAACAAAATTGCTAGTTTAGAAATTTTTTTTTATTCTGCCTTTTTTACATTATCTTTAATACCTAAAATATATATAAAGGGAGTTTATATATACACAAAATATCCATCAATAAGTTAAAAAGGTGTAAAAAATATTTAAGCTGCTTAATGTTTTTACCATAACCACTCTACTTTTCACATTCCTTAAAATATGACTTATGCTTACTAATATCCTTCAGAGTCAATAGACCAAAATTAGAGGTAATGTATACAAGGGAACTTGGAAGGGTGGAGAAACATCAATTACCTGCTGGCAACTGAATGGAAGTTTAACTAGTAAGAAAACATAAACTATAGAGGAAAGTGGACGGCATCCAAGAATCCCAGAGGAAGCATAACATCAGTTCTGGAAGCTGTATAGGCAAATTAGTACAGTAGTTTGTCTGGGCTAATTATCTGTACTGAGATACCCCACACTGTGTTGTAAGGAAATGCCCTAAACTCAAGTGACAAGAGACACAAAGTACATGGCATTCATAGGCACTGCATAGGAACCTAAGGAAACATAGAGGGGAAAAAAAGTCAGGAGAGACCGGTCATTAAATCCTTCTGATGTAATATTTTATGCCTAAACCATCCTAGACAGATATTTATCCTTGCCTAAGGATTCATCAGTGCAGATGCCATAACTTTTTTGTCTATTTTAATTCAGTTCCTAAAAACTTTCTGGATTATATCTCATTTCTTACCCTAGTCCCATGGAACAGTGGACTTGACTTTCTCATTGCCCTAATTTAGTAAGTATCTGAAGGATAGTCAGGCCTTCCTCAGGCTAAATCAAACGAGTTATTCTAATCTCACAGGACTGACAGTGAAAAATATGTGAATGTAAGGGCACCTATTGCCAACAGCAGCCAGAGAGAGCTCAACTTTTGCAAGCCTGGATGGTAATTTGAGTTTTTACGTTGAGTTAAACACATAAATCCTCCCCTCTGGAAGGAAGAAAGAGTTAATTTTCTGTTTTAAAACAGCTGGTAATAAACTTACAGTTAGATCATACACTCCAAAGTGTGTCCCAACTGTCAGACTGTAGGTTAGACAGGGTCTGTATGGCAAAATAAAGAGAAAGCAAGCACAAGTGTGTGATATTTCATACACTGTCATGCATTAAAAAAAAGTATCATCTGGTTTTCAGTTTCTGCTTAGAAACTTCTTTATTAACTGCATTCTCTGATTTTTTTAAAAGTGAAATGCAGAATCTAAAAAAAATTAAAAGCATTCTCTCGCAGATCCCATTCCTCTCCCCCAGAGCTTCATGTGCTCTCTGCCCCTTCTGTGTAGCCCTTGCATTTGCAGCTGCCTAGCAGCCCTGATTCTAGAGAGGTGGTAGAGGGTGTGATAGCCAAAACCTGGTGTCAGCCTGGTACTTGGAGCACTCTTCTGAGAGGAAATTGTTGTGAGAGAGTTTCAGTTGCCTTGGTCAGAGGGTGGAAAGCACATCTCTCCCATTTTCAGGTGCAAGTCTTCTAACTACTGGAAATATTATGCCGGTTATTTTTATGAATCTGTATCTTCCAGACTCAGGACTTAATTTTTAGCAATAATGGAAGGAACACAGCCAAACACTTCTCTGAAGCTCTCAATTAAGAGTTATAAAATTAGCTATTTTTGGCCAGATTCTTCATCTCCTCCATGTGCAGATTCTTACTGAGTTCATTACGTACATGCCAGGAATTCCTGATGAGTTCTAAAATAACACTTCATTGAAAGAGAATGCTGTTTTGTGTACGGAAGACATGAACTACCTAGAGATCGGCACAACCAACCTCACCACAACACATGAGATATTTCAAATGACAGGTTATATTCCTTTTTTAGCCAACGTGCTGTATTATCATAGAATCACAGAATCACAGAAAGGTAAGGGTTGGAAGGGACCTCAGGAGATCATCTAGTCCAACCTTCCTCCCCCAATAAAACAGGTTCCCTACAGCAGGTTGCACAAGAAAGCATCCATTAACATCTCCAGATGGAGGTTCCACAACCTCTCTGGGCAGCCTATTCTAGTGCTCTGATCCCCTCACAATAAAGAAGTTTTTCCTTAAGTTTGTGTGGAACTTTTGGTGTTTGCTTTTGCCCATTGCCTCTTGTCCTGTCACTGTCACCAAAAAGAGCCCAGCCCCATCCATTTGGCCCCCACACTTCAGATATTTACAGACATCAATAAGATCCCCTTTCACTCTTCTCTTCTCCAGGCTGAAGAGTCCCAGATCTCTCAGCCTTTCCTCATAGACGAGATGCTCCAGGCCCCTAATTATCTTTGTGGTCCTCCGCTGGACTCTCTCTAGAAGATCCCTGTCTTTCTTGAACTGGGGAACCCAGAACTGGACACAGTGTTCCAGATGTGGCCTCACCAGGGCAGAGTAGAAGGGGAGGAGAACCTCCCTTGACCTGCTGGCCATACTCTTTTTAATGCACCCCAGGATATTGTTGGCCTTCCTGGCCACAAGGGCACAGTGTTGGTTCATGGCCAACCTGCTGTCCACCAGAACACCCAGGTCCTTTTCCTCAAGAGCTTGACACACCTCCGTGTGCTCAAATCAAAACAAAGGAAATATTTATTAACCTAATGTGAGATGGTAAGACTTATATCTATAGCACCTTTTTAGCTATCTTTATGGAGTGTAAAACAGAGAACGAATATTTAGGCAAAAATAGAAAAAACACTAATGTAGAAGGATTAATTATACCTTTAGCAAATGTAAACATTTAGGATGATACTGAGTGAAATCCTGATTTTTTTTTTTGCTGTGCAGGAAACTTCAGTGGAACTCGGATTTCAAACTGAGATTTTGAAATTCCAATATTTTGACTTTAAAATGTCAAAATCAAATATGTATCCTTTTTTTTTTGGATTAACAGAAAACCTTTTTGCATTACTATATTAGAATATTCCATTTTGATATATTTAACCAGTCTGAAAACCTTTGCTTCAAGTAAATTCACAGTTGAATACATTTTTTCTTATTGATACCTGTGGCATATATCTTGTAGTTAGAGTCTCTGATTTTCCACTCTAGGTGCCCAGACAGCATATTGCTTCAACATCTTAATTTACATGGTATCAATAAACTTGCTTAGCTCAAAAACTATGTATTTTTCTGTGAGTAATGTAATCAGCTGGAGATCCTTACCATCAAAGCAATAGTGGTTTGACCTACACCTGCCATATTGCAACTAATTATCACGGGAAAGCACCAATTGAGGTCTATTCAACAGCTTGGAACTTCACATTTTAGGGTCTGACCTTTGGCCTAAAATGAGATCTTGATTTTTCAGTTAGAAAATTCAGTCAAGAACACATGCCACAAAACCAAACCAAACCAAACCAAACCATCTGACTTTGTAAAAACTTAATTTCCATGAAAAAGCAATGCTCAGTCAACCAAGTTTCAGATGTAGATGAAGGCTGGAGTCTTGCAATAGTTCATTCTTCCATTATCCAGTGGGGAAGGTAAGAGACAGTAAGGGAAGCACTAATTAGTGGAATATACCATCTAGTGTTTTTCAAAGATATATGTCTAAAGGAAAGGTACCTAGACCTCTCTAAAATTTAGTCGCTGGTCTTTCACTTGTAGTGCTTTCAAGGTCTGCAAAATTATTCTCACAATAAAAGAAAGAAAAAAAATTGAGTAGCTCAAGTTTAGGCAGGTTATTTTCTGGGCTTGCAACTCTTACAAATAGAATGCTGTTTATCTTTTAGTTTTTTTTCATTTTTTATCCACTTCCCTCTAAAAACCAAAAGAATACAAACATGCTTTTTTGTTATAGGGTTTCAAGTTTACTCTCCTGCTTCTGGGTCTCAAAGGAAAACGTCACAAGAAAGGAATTAAAATGACTCTTCAGGGACTCAGAAAATGTGAAATAAAAAGGCTTCAATGATGAAATGTGTAGAATGATTTGTGGTGGTTTGTACAAGTTTTATTGAACGTTAACTAGCAGAGTGATACTGTAGCATTCAGCCTCGATTCCCTCCCTCCCAGCCTTTTCTCTCCCCTGTTGTTCAAATGTAGTAAGCTTTTCTCATTAACTTTTAAGAAGTGCGAAGGCTGAGAGAACAACTTCCAAAACTACAATTTTTCTCTTGTCTCACTGTCCCTATATTATACATGGGTGGTTCTTATCCATGGTAAGTTAGACAGAAATACAGCTACAAACTCTCCATCTTGAAATTAATCAATGTAGAGCACTGTTGGGAATGTCCAGTTGTTTTTTCTTCTGTATTTCTCTTTAGATACTCAACACTCATTGATTTTACTAGAGCCTGTACATGCCTACATCCAAAAGAAAATTAGCCAGTGAGAATACCCTGAACATGGTTACTTTTTTGTTATACTAAAGGAAAAAATAAAAACAATGCAAATTCTGTGAAAAATCAACCCCAAATTCTCTTGATTAGCATCCCTTTAAAAGTTTGTAGATATGGTCCAGCTGACTAAGAAACACTTGTTTACAACCTAGCCTGAGAAAAACTATAATTGCTATTCCAATAGTCTTTATGAATTAGAATAATTTATCAAGTTTTAGATTTTCAAACACAAATGTTCAGAGATTCAGAGACAAGTTTTCATAACAACAGGAATAACAGTGTCATACATATGTAACTTTGGGGCGTATTATGCATGTGATTCAGCATATTTCTTGTTTGTTCTGTGATATCCAAAAGCACACCACCTACAGTTCTCAAAAATTAGTTTCAAATGTCTAAAAATCTGTTACATAGTACTTTGCATCCAAAACAAGTGACCTTCCAATTTTTGTGTACAACTTAAAAAGTTCTGGCAAGTTCTTTCATATAACTTCCAGTTTTAGACTGTAGTGGGTGTTTGTAAAATCTGAAATACTCAGAGGAAAGATTGTCATATTCCATGTCCCGACAGAAAAACAATACCATATTAGCATACTTTACACTCCCATGTATAATAGCTCAGAAAAACATTTGTAAAGATTTCAGTGGAAGATACTGACTAAAGAAAAAAAAAAATCAGCATGGTTTACTCATAAAGTACAGTTTACTCATAAACTAAGGAGTTTACTTATAAAGTACAATTGAAGACAGTTGCTCTGGAAATAAACTATGTCATTGTCCTGGTGTTTGTCACATTGTGACTGTCCTTAAGATGGTCAATAAGCAAGCCTAATGTGCACTGATTCATTAAAATCAGCTTTACTTATCAATATCTTAGCCAGTCTTGGCCTCTGTAAAATCTCTCCTGTCTTTCAAGAGCGCAGCACTTGAAGTTTTTAAAAATCAGCTTCAAATATGTCCTAGGAAGTACTTACTACAACATTTATCATCTAAAATGAGTGGCTTTCAGACTCCTGCATGTCTTTGGTAGGAACTTGAGTCAGGGAAAATACTTAGCAAAGACACATAGCCCTTGACTTCCAAAAATCTTCTCTCATTAAACTTATTTTAGGGACCTGTGAATGGAATATATTTTGCCCTGTGGTCATGACTCTGAAAATACATGGCTCTGCTCAGGCTTTGTTCAGTATGTTTCACAATTTATATTTAATTATTGCTCAAATCTTGTCTCAGTAAAAATAAACAATAACTACTTTAAAAAAAAAATCTGCCAAGTTTCTGCAGTCCATTGTCCAACAAAAAGCTAAATTGTATCAGAGAGTGAAATTCATCTGAAATCAAGGGTGAGGCACTTCATGGGACACGCAATCCAACACTGGAGTTCTCTGCAGATTGAACTTGGATGAAATACTTCCATTGTTTTTAAGGGAAAGAGAAATATGTCACTCCCACCCTATCCCACTCAGTCTCTTTGACAGAGCAACTGAACAGTTCAGAAATTTTCAGTTTCAAATATTTCATCAACATGCAATTTTTTTTTTTTAATTTAAAACTGCTGCCATATCTCCAGGTAATTGTATTTCAGAAATGTTGTACACATCTCTCAAAGTGTGCTGAGGCTGCCGAATGAGTAGAAGAGCATTTGTTCAGTCAGTTGAAGTCTGGGCAATGTGAGTGCTCTGCTGTTTTAGAGGTCTACATGTCCCCTGCAACCCCTGCCAAGCACCACAGTGGCATGTACAAGTGAAAATAATTTAAAAAATCAATTTTGTTTTCAGTCATAAATCTGGCAGCCATGATCTTTCCAGTTTTGTGGTACATTTTGTTGTTTTTTAAGTTGGAAAGTAAAATGTTTGATAGAAATTAGCATAGTATTGATGGTGGATACTATTCTTTTGGAAAAAAAAAAATCTGTCCAAAAATATTTTAATTTAAAATTTAGTAAGACAACTCTAAATGGGTATCATGCTCAAATATTTGTAAAAATAATTAAAGATGGCTTCAATTTCTGAAGACATTTCAGAATAAAGTAATAGCTACAGATTTGGCTAGGAGTTTTTAGTTCAAAATGTACTATATTTTTCCAGCAACGGTGTCAGATGTAAGTTTCAATGCAATAAAGTCCTTATAAAACTAAGTTATTCTATATTTAGCACCTATCAGTGGAAATATTGTTTTCAGATTCCATAGGAAATGCTGAACTCTCTATTGTTCTCTACATATTGTCCATGACTTCGCTCAATGTACCTTTGAATTTTCTCATAAACTTAATTTAGAAACGTACATTTGAAAATCTAGAAAGCATCCTAAAATCTTCTTCTTTTAAAGGAACTCTAGGGAAAAATGGACCTCGCTTTTAATGTTTATGTGACACAAACAGCATGCTAAATGCATTTACACAACATGTGCTATTAAATAATTAGTTATTTCATCAACAGTCTTCTAAATGAGGATGGGAAAGGACTACAGAAACAGTGATTTCGGCTGGGTTTTTTAGAAACACCCAAGGCATCTAGGCAGCATATTCCCATTTAAATTCAGTGGAAGTTGGGACTCTGACTCCCCTGAGCTCTATTAAAAATCTCCCTTCCCCCTTGATTCACAAATGCAGTTGCTCCATTAGTTTGATTTTGATTAATTAACAGTGCTTTTAGGCTTTCCTTGCATTAATTTATCAAATGTTACCAAATTGAAATACATCAGTTATTTCCTCTTTTAAGCATAAAGGAACCCGGCAGTATTTCAAAGTGTTTGTAAATGATGGCTTAATAGCTCCTAATGCATCATGGCCCAGTTTTTGCAAGTTGATTATGAATGCTCATGCAGTTTAGAAAATCAAATGGCAACCCTTACAACCATGGCTCATGTTAACTGAATAGGTAAATTAAACTCTTTATAGCAGGGTAATACATATGACAATAAAATTATAACAATTTACCTCTCCACAGTTGGGGCCAATGTGACAACCTGTTCTGTGTCTGGGGACAAGTACTGGCAATGACAGACAGTGGCAAGGAATGTTCTCTGATACAACTGGACAGTGGTACATCAGCACAGGTTGCATCTGATGGACAGATGTTGCTCATCAAGGCACATCCTAGGGCTGCTGATCAGGAAGATGAAAGGGTATGTATGTACTATCCTTTAGTAACAAGTGAAAATATGGTAACACACAAGCACGTTGAAACAAAAGCATGAAAAATGGAAGGCTGCAACTTTACTAACAAATACCTAAATAGGTGTTAACCAAAATCCACCTTGTTCCTCAACTGGACCCAAGACAGCTAATTTATGAGGGGCTGATAAAGATGGATTCCCATTACACATTGTAATTTAATATACTTCTGAGGGTTATAGTACGTTTTAGTAATATGAAAACTGAGTGTTGCCTAATAAGAGCCCAGCAGTTCTGGGCGGAATGCAAACATATTAATAACAAAAAGAAAACACATTGTTTTCTATATACAGTCAAGTGGAATGGCAAGAACAACAGTAAATGCAGACTCTATGATCAATACCCCAAATTCTACATTTTATTTTCTATAAACAGTACAAGTGGGACAAATTATTATTCTAATTCAATAATATAAAATTCTGCCAAGAAGAGCTTACTGTGGGAATTAAATTTGCCATGCTATCTGCCAGACATGCAGTCTGGTGTTAAGGCTGTGTTGTAAGAGAATACCTGTCACAGGTCCAAGACCCTTAGATATTTTCAGCAGTTAAATGATTACCTGTTCTACAAATCTTGCCACTCAGAGCTGGAGTTTCTGAAAGGCTTAGAACACTCTGGACTTATACTCTTTTTGCTTTTCAAGGGCATGCAGTCCATTGTAGTACTTCATATTTTCCATCTGAACTTTCATTGTGTCCTGTTAACAGGTTTTTGGTCTCATCAATGAGGTAGCAATATTATTATGTTGGGTGACACCAACATCAAGTAAAGAGAAAAGCACTTTTCCTTTATCTTAGTTCATTACATGGGCAACAGATAAGTTAATATGTGTAAGTGTTTGAAACAAATAACTTTCAGGCAGAGAGGTACATTTTTCAATATCTCTATTTCAATATTTCATTATGTTGTATGAACGTCTGACACACCCATTAAACAAAATGTTATTAGCAAAAACAGAAAGTGGGAACACATGGCTTCCTTTTATTAATCTTTTCTAGAGCACTATTGGGGTTAAAAAACAGAGAAAAATAAATCAGTTGGTGCCAGCTTAAAAAATTTCACGGGATTTCTGCCTTGTGTTTATTTTACTGCCCATACAGAAAAGTAAAAATTACCTTTCCCCATTCTGTCATTGGAAAAGAGTCACAATAGGGATATAAAAATTTAACATACATATGCCAAGAATAATATTGATAATATAGTAAGCAGGAAGGAATTACTCAGCTAGAATATGGCAGTTCATTGTGGCCATTGTTTCTCACTCTCCACAAAAATGTCGTGAGTTCTTTGGTATTCAGATGTGTTTGCAGATTGCATGGCTTTTCAACAAATTGCCTCTAACAACTCAGATTTTTAAATGTGATGCTCGGAAAGTATCTTAGATGTGACTCAAAAGACAGAGTGACTCTGAAGCATCGACTTGAATAAATGACTGAAAGGTTGCTTGACTAGGTTTCAGTGGTAGGCTGTAAGACATATTTGTGCATGTGTCTGTGTGTATATAAGCATCTACGGAGGTGTGCAATATAGATAAGCGTGCATGAAAATATGCATCCTGAGTCCAATACTCTTCTGTATCCCAAACCCTGTACAGAATGGAAAAAAAAAAAAAGAAAAAAAAAAAGAGGTTACTCAATATATGAAAACCCAAAGGGGTCTGTTTCTTTTCCCTAAATGCCCTGAAGTTCTATAACCTGCAGCTTCTCTTCTCCCCTTCTCTCACACTCTCCCAGCCCATCATATGCAGTCCTTGTCTTGCAAACCTGGGAGAAAGGTTCTTCTCTGTCATTGCAAATCATTCACAACATTGACGATAATACTTTGATACTGTTCAGTGTAGTCTACAGCCTCTTCTTTGAGAAACAATGTTTTTAATTTCCCAAGATTATTAGATTTTTTAAATGGCATCATAAGTAAATTCTGGTTCAAGAATCAGGAAAGATCTGTATTTTATTAGAAGGTACAGCCACTTTCCTTTTTGCTTTTTATCAGACACTCAGAAAAGTGTTTAATGCTTTATTAATGGAAAATTCAAATGATATTTTAAAAGGTGTTTTACAGGTATCTGTTTTTCAGGAATGTGATATCACTACAGTATGTAAGTGGAGGTGCTAAAACAGTCAAATCTCTAAAATGGTCTTTCAGCACAAAATCTTCTACATTTTCAATGCATTAGATCAATGTAAACTCTCAGAACCTGATATGTTGTATATTTTAAATACTATAAAATCACTTCTTTCATAGTCAGATCAGATGGCTTCAATCTAGAGAAAAATAAAGTGAATCTGAAATAAATACTGCTATCTGGCCAAGGACTTATTTATTTTATCCATCCAATTATTGACAGTGGAAACACCAGAGTTATTTTTGTGAGAAATGATTGTGACTTTCCTAAACAGAAAAAGCTCAGGCAAGATGGGATAGGATACACTTTGATTTTGAAGGAGGAAAACTTAATTTACCATAACTAATTTGAAAAAAAAAATTCTAACAACTTCTCAAATGAATTGGTATGCATCATGTAATAATAATATCAAATTTAAAGAGTAAAGCATCCTACTTTAATACTTTTTAAAATGACCTTGAAATAACTGTTCATGTCTAAAAATAGGATACTTTAACTAAATTTGTTTGAAAAAGTATTCCATTTTGTATTATTGATAGATTTTTATTATTTTTTAATTATTTTATTTAATTCATTTTCTCTTTGTCGTTTAGCTGATCTAAAATAATTTACACTTACCTTCTGAAAAGTTTTACAAGACCTATTAAAAACTATGGACCTGAAACTGAAAAGGGAGGTAAGAAGTGAGAAATAAATTTGAGATGATTTATGGAAAAGAGAGATATGGAATGTCATGGCAAAGGGTCATTTTATTTATACTTTTTTTTTTAATATGCATGTATGCACAATAGCAGATTTATATATATTTTTAAAATAGGGAAATTAATTTGTGATCTTTTTTTTTTCTGAAGTACAGTCACTAAATCAGAAAGTGACTCCACTTTGTACATCCTATAGAAAAACATCTCAAATATTAAAGCTTGTAGTTGACTTAAATAAGAGCAGTAACTCATATTAACAAACCCAGATATTACAATCAACAGTGAAGTAGAAATATCAGTGCACAAAAGTATTTTCTAGAGGAATGTCCTTACTTGCAATCATACATTAAGACATAGTTAAGGAAAAATAATATCTCATCAGTATTTATCTTTCAAATAAATATACAAATGCCAAATCTCTTTGGTGAAAACTATGGTTGACTATTTTGTTCTTCTGCCTCAATGAGCCCAACTGCTTTGCTGCAAGAAGGGTAAGGCTTGTTTCGTGAAGATAGGCACAAGAGCATAAAATAAACCCCTCGGGAAGTAAGGGCTGTTATCATTTTTTTACAGTGCAAAGCATGTATCCTACACAGTGATAAAGACTCCAAGAGATCTCTAGCTTAGTTATTCCAATGTAAATTGACTTTTCTCTTGTAATATTTGTCTGAATGTGTATAGCTTTGAGTTTTCAAACACGGAATCTCATTTATTCTACTGGATTACAGAACCTTATACAACCAGAAATATCTTCCTTACACAGGTATTCATAGATCAATCAAATCGTCCCTACCTTCACTCAGATAAAATAAATTATTTTAGCTTGTTAGTCACATTATAAAATGAGCTTTCAAGGCCTTGAAACATACTGCATTTTATTCTCCAATTACAGACTGGAAAACAGAAATGACTCCTCTCATCTGGCTACACAGCAAACTTTTTATAGAATCTATTACAGGACTAATGTTGGGTTTCATTTATGTCTTCTCCAATGCTGCTAACATTTGGTGTATTTATATCTGAGGCATAATAATCAGATAGTAAGGTTAAACTCCACTGTGAATGGAGATGAAGTCTGATCTACAAAGTGATTCTAATGTACAAAATGGAAAAAATCCCTGGTTTATTCCCCAAAGACCATGGTATATACTTACTGCATTATTTTACCATGATCCATCACTCATTAACTCAGCAGAAATCCATTTCTGAAAATTATTTAGGCTTTATTTTTCATTTAGAAATAAGTAAACCAGATAGTCCCATTAAAATGTTGTGAGAGAGGGAGTATTGACTACTACAAAAATGACTAAAAACATTTACTTTAGATATATCTAAGTTATACATTATAAATATACATTACATACAGAGCATTTATATGTGTGTTTGCATGTAGGCTGAAACTCAGAAAGCCTTTTCTCATTTTTGAAACAAGTCTATATTCCCTATTTCTTAAATTTCTATTAACACTCAAGTCTTATTAAAAAAAAAATCAAAATGAAGCAACTTTGCAAGATCAATGTTTGTTATAGAGGCAAAAAATTACATGCAGAAAGAAATAAAATATGGTAGAAACCTTGGGAAAAAAGTCTAGTACAATAATAAATGAAAATAGTTTTATCATTTGGTATAGATATTAGAAATATTTCTCTGCAGATGATAAGTGTGACTAGAATAGCATCCATTTAAAAGAAATTACATTACTGGTTCATCTCTGATGGCTATTGTGGAACTGATATTAGAGTAGTGCTATCTGCAATTTACCTTTTTTAACTAATAGCTCTTTGTTTTCTGCATGGATCCTTTTAAAATCTCTCATATGCTTTTAAGATATCACTTACCATTTAATCACTTTCCACTTATTCTCCACTCTCCAGGCTCTTCAATCTTTAGCTGCATTACGATTTTCTGCGTATATATATATATTCAAGCATGTACACAGACCTGGTTTCTTACTAGATCTGTCTTTCTTGACAGGTATATAATATTTTACTTTAATATTCAGTGTATTACCAGAAAGATCAGGTTATTTGTGGGGCCTTTAATCTGTTCAGTCCCATAGCAAAGGTAGCCACAGAACCTCCTGAGACTTGTGAAGTGTCCAAAATGGAGAGCTGGGACAGAAGAATGACAAGAGAGAACGGACTGTGAAGTCAGAGGGCAAAGGAATGGAGATGACACAAGATTCCCCTTTGAATGCTTTGTTTGGTCATCTGATACTAATTTTTTGGTGAGATAGAACTGAGCAGTGGTGGGCAGTAAACTCTGTGGCATGGTCTTCAAAAATAAACCACAGAGAGGCTATGTAAGTCTATGTGCACTTTTCTTCAGGGCTGTAAACCATATTTGGCTACCCTTCTGATGATCAAACTACCACAGCATAGGGCTGTCCCTAAAATAAAGAGTTTTGTATTTCAAATTATTCCAGGATAGTACCTAAACAACTTTAAAATATTGGACTTCCTCCAAAGATGTATGTGAGTCATGGTTTAGAAGGGCCATTGGTACTTTTGCCCCAGCATTGTTACTCCAGAGAATTTGCTGTGTGTGCTTAAATACTGTGCTAAACTGGGACCTTAAAAGCTATGACTGCTGTAAACCTCTCCATTGTATTGCCAAAAACTGTTTCTTTTGCAACATTATTATTACTGTTAATATAAAAGGAGATGAAACTATTAGCCACTTCGCAGAGAGATATTATTCACAGAAAGATATAAAATCCTTCTGAATATCCAAGGGAAAAAAAAGTAGTTTACTGAGTCTTTAGTGTATGGATTTTGGATTAAAGTATAGCAAATATCTTTGTAATTATGAAAGTGAAACATTCAATTAAATTCCAGGGATAAACTCTGAAGCAAAATTTGCAAATCAAGTGCTTCTCTGAGGCATAAGGTGATGTCTGCAAAGAACCAGCAAGCTGGCTGTAGAGGAACTGAGGAGTTACAGCAATGGTGAAGAGCTAATTTTCCCCTATTGCTGCAATCACAATTACACCGGTGCTGTTAGGAGACTCATTCACAACGGACTCGAGGAAAGCAGAGGTATTCAAAGTGGCTCAGAATCCTTTTTGCCCCCTCCCCCACTCAAGTTACACTCTCTTGGGCATAAAATGAGAAGACCTTATAAACGTTTCCCTAAAGCATAAACAAATGTCCAGCCCAAACAGCTGAACAACTCTTAGGATTCTGTCCTTTCCTTACAGATTTTGCAGGTCAGGTGGGAAGGAACTGTGGAAAAAAGAATTATTTCACATTCATCCATCAATCAGTATATTATTTTGCCTAATACAAAAGACTGCAGAGAAAGAACAACATTGCCTTACACATCTTCGAAAACCAAAAGTTTTGCACACCTGAAAGCACAAAAAACTATGACACTGTGAAACATTTTTTTGGACCTTGTTATGCAAGGTGCTATACCATAGCTGAAATACATGAAGTCTCCCTATTCCAAATGCTTATACATATATACATTAGTGGCATGCAAATACTTTTCTGTCCACATTGTGTTTGAAATTGTACTTTGGAAACTCAGTACAATTTGAACAGGAGTACACGTAGGACAAGAAAAATAATTATCTGCAGTGTCACTATTGCTAAGAAAGTAAGAAAGCATTTTGTACTTTAGAAAGATAAAAGCTGTTATGTATATCCAAATGTAAAAACATATGCACAAACAAAGATACAGAAATAACAAAACTGCTATATATATTTTTTTCTCAGATTGAGAACAAGAAAAATAATGTTCAAGCCTCTTTGTGTTTTCAAGTTACTCCCACTTTTTAAATTTTTATGTACTAGACATCCCAATCCCATAGCTTCACAGTTCTCCATGGTATAAATTGGTGAGTGAATGCAGAGTGACCATCTGCTAGCTCCTGTGATGCTGAACTTCATTAGCACACTGATCACAGGATACATTTCTTGGTTGTGCTTATCAAAGTATTATAGAATATTTATCAACATGCTTTTCCCTTCCTTCCTTTCTCCCCTTGTTCCCTTGCTTCCTTAGGACTTCCATTATGATCAGGTGACTGCTGCAGCTGGTTCATTGTACATAACCAGGCCCTGCTGCCATAACCCAGGATTCTGCATCAGCTGGCAAGCAGGGACGTTAGGACTTGCTTAGCAAGCCTGTATTAAGTCCTTTAGTTCAAAGGGACACAAATGGGGGAAGCAAGTGAGGGGAGCATTTTACCTTATTCTCACTTCCCCAGCCCAAGGGGGTCTTGCAGGACTCAAGCATCTTGTAAGCTCCACTAGAGAGTTTGCTGGAGATAGGGGACTCGCTACTGCCAGGTTTCAAGAAGGCTCAGACTGCCATGGTCAAAATGCTCAGCAGGACCTGCTTGATATTTTGAAGAGGAGGATGGGGCACTGCAAGTGGAGTGCAGGCAGCGCTCCCCCTGTGGTGATGCCAAACTGCAATGGTTGAAACCTCCGTGTGGCCAGAGAGACATCCCCCTCTGTGGTCTGCTGGGAAGGACAGAAGAATTGTACAAGGATGCATTAATGTGCAACCTATTTGCCTTTATTGAGAAATAACCAAGGACAGTAATACTAACGGTAATATGAGCTACACCCATAAAGTCAAAGCTTTGATACTGAGGTATCTATTTCTCTTGCAAGAAATTTGGAAGGTGAATGCTGCTTTCAAATTTAGAAAAAAAAAAGAAGAAATCTACAGAATTTAATCTATATTTGGACCTTTACACAAACAGAAGTAAACAAGATAAATATTTTAAAAAGAGATTTGGCCCTTAGGGACATGGTTTAGTAGGCTTTGTGGTGTTGGGTTGACGGTTGGAATTGATGGTCTTAGAGGTCTTTTCCAACCTTAATGATTCTATGAATCTATGAAAAGTCAATGTGGAGGCACATGGGGCTTGAGACTTAGGAACTTACATTTAGGGTAACCTTTACTTGGGGAAACTTGGGCAAATCCTTTCGACCAACTGTCACTCCATTAGCTTAAACATAGTCACCAGTACCAGAGACTAGTCACTAAAGTGGGGTTTTAAAGGGAATTTTTTTTCACTTGTAGCACATTTTTATTTCCGTTGCATACCCAAGCACACATATAAGACTCGCAGAGGAAACACAATGCCTAGTCTTTAAGCCTGATGAGGAATCGTCACTAAGACCTAAACAATTTCACAGAAACTGTGAGAAGAATAAATGACACTTGGAAAAAGACCCATTTCCTACAAAAATAGTAACATTTGATGGAGTTACTAAAATATATTCACAGAAATATCACAGTCAAAACAGATTCTGGGTAATGTGTTTCATGTATGAACACCTAAAGTGAAATTTGTTGAAATGCTGGGATGGATAGCTGAGGATAGAAGACGGTAAGAGGTAGCAGTTAAAATTGTTGGCCTTTTTAAGATTACCTGTGACACTAAAACTAATTGCCTACACTCCAGCCTCTTTGAGATTGTTCCTATAACAGGAAAAGGAAATATCCAGCCATTTGTCTCACCCACAATGTAAATGTCCTATGTAAATTAAAATATTGATCCTTACTCTTGGTTGGTTCAGCATTCCCCACTCCACCTAAAATTTCACAGAGAAGGTGCCTCGTTAAGTGAATGCACTAAGATAGATATTAAATTCACCCTTTATTTCTTCCTATACATTTAAAAGGTTTTAACTTAGCAGGTTTCAGGTTTGAAGGTTGTTTGCTATCAGCTTTCTTGGTATCATTCTCTGCTTTCAGAGTTTCAGAAAGGAAAGGAATTAGGGAAGTGGTTTACCAGACTGTTCAATTCCTCTATTATCAAATTTGAAACAGGTCAGTTGACACTGAAGCTGACTGCTTTGCGGTAAAAATTGTACACAAGATACCCCCTCTCACAGCTGCTCAAAGAAAACTTCAGAATCATGCTGCAGCAAAGAGAACATTTCCTGACATGCTTTACAGCTATCTAGTCGTTAAAAGAGCAGCAGGAAAATGTAATGCCAAAGCACTGAGTAAGCCTACTTGGATAAGGCCAGAAAGAGTGCAAACTGGAAGGCTGCTAAGGTCATTCTGAATGCTAGTGACATGATGCTTATGTGCAAGTGTAGCTGATATACTGAGATCAATCTATTTGGGGACAGTGGAATCGGTCTGTCAGAGGTGGGTTTCAGCATTTGACTGACACAGGGGTTCAGCTGGGCAAAAAGCAAACACTAGAGTGTTAAGTATGGCGTGCAATGGAGCTAATTGCTTGTGATTCTAATGGTGTGTGCTGACAAAGATGACAACCAAGAGATAAAATGTAGAAGGGATTTGGTTGGTAAATTCTGCTCCTGGGGGCTAAGGGAATTTCTGAAGAGACGCCTCATCACATCATCTATCTATTCAACCCGGCTGGGAAAGTTCTTGGTGCAGGAGTGAGATGAGTTTTAGGAGTGGATTAGAGTTACAACTTTCATTTGATTCTCCTTATGATATACTACGCTTCCAATATAAAAATGAGAGGAGCAGGCCTATGGGCTGCATCTGTGCCAGCAAATGAAAAACTCCCTGGAACGTCCTTGAGAAGTGACTCACAGCTCTCCAAACTCTAAGCTAAGAAAGTGGCTCACATCAACAAGTGCTCACTCAAGGATTTCATGGGTGTCATGTAGAATCTGAACTTTCCAATGGCAATAGCTAGCAGGCAGCTTAGGGACAGTCAACTTGCAACATCTGTACATTGAGTTTATTAGCATAGATATAGCCATAGTGCCCCTGTAACTAATACATTTATGGACTGCCTCATACTTTCTCCTCTCCTACCATGCTCAGTCTCTGACACAGCATTTTATCCTTATGTGTTGACAAGATGTGATAGTTTAACTTAGCTGGCAGCCAAAGAAGACACAACCACTCACAGCCCTCCTCCCCCGACCCAGGGAATTGGGGAGAGAATTGGAAGGGTAAAGGTTAGAAGACTTGTAGGTTGAGATATGAACAATTTAATAATTAGAGTAAAAGAAAATTAAAATAATAATAATAATAATAATAACAACAACAACAACAACAACAATTATATATATGAGTGATGCACAGTACAATCGCTCACCACCCGCTTATATGATCCCAGAGGAGTGAAAAGGAACCCCAAAACCGAAATTGCAATCCTGGAAAAGTGAGCCTGAGTGATTCCCAAGAGAATCCCCCCTTTCCGGTCAGCCCCGGTTAATATACTAAACAAGACATAATATGATATGGAATATCTTATTGGCAAATCCAACTGTCAGTTCTGGGTTTTACTAACTACTACACTTTCCTTCTCTGCCCCTCCATCCCCTGCCCCGCTTCCAGTCCTCTGCTCCCGCAAACTACTTAAGCACAGTGTCCTTGTTTGTTATCAACATTTCTTCTCATAACAATCCTCACTGAAACCAAAACACAGTGTTTTCTGTCTACTAAGAAGAAAAATAACCCTATCCTAGCAAAAAAATCAGAAGAGATATGAAACATTGCTCAGAAATTGCATCTAGATTTAAGTATTGTATTTAGAAAACTTGCTTATTAAAGTCTCCTTTTTTAGGTTTATTATAGGAAAGTAGGTCTTGTGAATAATCTGTTTAACACACCATTTCTTCACAGTTGGAAGAGAAAGTTTTGTTGATATTACTTAGTATATATGAGATAATAACTTTAGCAGCATTCCAGGTTTTCAGTGCAAAATCCTGGGAACGTGAGACACAGCTAAGGATTCACTAAAGAAGACAAAAAGGTTTCTAATAAAGAGAACAATCTGAACAACTTTTGCAGTTCTTGGAAATAGTGTGGCATGGACATTGATTATGTATATTAAAGGCATCCCTAAATAACTCCAGTTAAGGACTTGGTATTTTGCTACCCCATGACTCCTATGTGGTTCACATAGGAACTGGCCATTATTTTCAGGTCTCCAAGACATTACAGGTAATTAAAAAAAAAAAAAAAGCGTAACAGTCAAAACTTGTACTAGAAAGGTGTAAAGCCTATTTTAATGGTATCTTTAAAATGCTCCACTCTGAAGCTACTCCTCACATATAATCTAAGAGATCTAGCAACAGAGTGGTTATATGCTTTGGATAGCAAAACACCTAGGCAGATACCCTGTTCACTCAGATAGAAGACCAAGTTTTTGTATAAATCATGGCTCCAAGCCAAAGGGTCATAATCCTAGTTACAGGATGATGGTGATCCCAAGACTGCTGCCCCAAAAAAGAAAAAATAGCCAATGTGCATGGAAAGTAACAAACAGTGATTGGACTTCTAACATCTTTTGTTATACAGTTGCTCTAAAAATCACAGTCCCTATTACTTGCTGAGTTTGCCCTCATGTCTGGGCAGGTGAAATTGTCCTTGGACAGAAGAAACAATTGTCACATTTTCTAAGCAAGAAAAAGAGGGACAAAATTAGAAGGCTCATGTGGATAAACTTGCTTCATCACAGAGAAAATTCAGTGTCAATTCATGTTACAAGTATATCGGAAGTGAGCTGATGAAAACTGTCTTCGCCTAATCATTCACCTCATGTAGCCCTCATATTCCGTAGGAAGCATTACCCAGAAACACCATCCATGTAAGGAAACTAAGAAAGCAACGTGATTCATAGCATCCAGCACATAATGTATTTTGTCATTGCTTAGATGATATTCTGATATTTCAGGTCTGCTTAGAAAGGTGACCAGCTAATGACCACTAGGCTTTTCAAACACAGTTGTTCAAGATCTCAAAGCTTAGCTGTGTTCTTAAAAATGACTTAAGTGTCTAGAGTAATGACATAAAACCGTAATTCACTCCTTTGAAAGAACTTGATTTTGTACTAACTAGCATTCAGGCAATTCAACTGCATTTATTCAGAAAGGTTTAAAAGAAGGTGGAGGGGATGATTCATAAAGGATTTGCTTTGCCTTTCTAATTGAAAATTTCAAGGCAGTTAATACTTTTAACTTTTCCTTGTCCACTCTAATCTTATTGTGCCTCTGATACCTTCCATTATCATTGCCCTGACTTGTTTTAGATGAAACAGTTCTACCGCTTTTAACACTGAAAATGATATTACTTCTGTGCTATCAGTGGCAACTTCCCATGTCTTTATATATACAAATTAAAGAATGGATTATCATTAATTATGCACTACAATTTTTCCTGGCAACAGTCTGAAAGTGACAAAACATTTGCTTTTGTCATAGTTTTATTAAGTGAACCCAAATTGAGCTGCTGAAATTTATGACACTTCACTGTGTTTTTAATTTGCAACACAGGGTCAGGATCATGACAGTGATCTTATTTTATTTTGCACTTTATTTTCAGCAATCCTTGTAAGGATGTTAATTAAATTGTTTGAACTAAACTGTTTTTTATCATTCCAACAACCTATGTTTATTGCATATTAAGGAGAAATTTCTTGTTAACATTACTTAATTTTCTAATGGTTCAGTTTAATAATAGAAAAAACATCTGCTAGGAAAGACAACTGCTTTAACCAGAGTGATAATGATTCATTTTCTCTTTAGAAAAGAAAATGAAATTTACAGCACATTCAAAGGATAGGGGAAAACAGCTAAGTATGTGGAATTATCCATTCTGGACATGGAAAATACTTTTTCATTTATCAGGAACATGACTGAGGATTTTCTGTCACAAATGGCAGCTGTCACAAACCCTGTACCTAGTCTGGGGAAAAAAAATTAAACCATAATAAACAACCAACAAGTACAAACCTGTGAAAGAAAACCAGTTAAAATTGCTGGCTTATCTCAAGAATATGACCAGATTGACCAGCAGAATCTGAGTGACAAGGTCTGGTGTTGTACTTGACTGCGTTCATGTAAAGCTTTGCTCACTTAGATGGGAGTGCATTTCAGTGCTACTCATGGTGGGGGGCACAACCTAGCCTAAAACGTTGTGCAAGCTGGACTGTTGAGAAAGAGGACTTGCAAAATTATCCACAGTGCTGTGGATAAAGGGAGGTGAAGTACAGACAGTGCTTCACCCCCCCAGGCAGTCTAGGAGGGGAAGCCAGGATTCCCCACAGCATGCAGACTCCCCTAGTCCCTCTACATAAATATTTTTAGAAGAGAAGCAAAACCAAGGGCATTTTTAACCTATTCCTCATGTTAAATATTACTCTAGCACGAGTTTTTCACAGAGGAGACTTGGGTGAGCTGATGAACGCTAGGTTAAGAAGAGCTTGAATTATTTATACAGGCATTATACATTGTGTAGCTGTATTAATACATATATATATTTAATCAATGCAATTACTGATAAGATTATATACATATATAATTAGGTTAAAATGTAACTGTATTATTATGCATGCATTAATATAATTATGCAAACAATTGAAATATATATAATATTTTAGCCAATAGAAGACTACAAAAATATTGGAAAGTCTCAGATTTTATATATTTATGCATGACTGCATGTAAAATAGGTTAGTAAATCTCATTCAGAAAAATCACAAATTCCAACAGATTTTTTTTTTTTTTGAGGAAAATAACTTTAGCTACTTGCTTGAAGGTTAAGCATGCGAGTTAGTTTTTTGCTCAAAATGACAAAAGGACTGCAAACTCTTCTTTCTGACTTGTGACTGTTTATGTGCTCCAGTGGCTGTAATGCTTCACCCATAACTAGATAGACAAGAGTCATTAATTAAGAATAAATTAAGAAAAGTACATAATATTTTAAAAAAAACCCAAACAAACAAAAACAAGAAGGGGAAATATGTAAGACCAGAAATATTTGTGTTCATGTGTGCTCAACAGGAATCAGAGATCGCATAACCTGCATAGTATGGAAAGGGGAAAACAACATGTTTGTGTTTTTCTTTTCTTTGTGTGGTACTTAGAGGTGTCAGAATAAAATCTATCTAATTTATTTTTAATGTGGTATTTGAAAATCAGTTAGTATCTCTGGATCATCTGACCTCTCACCTAGGACTCTTATTTCTGACCACTGACAAAATAAATGAAAACACTTCCGGTTGATAAATACTAACAGTTCTTAATAACCCTAGTGTTTACAGTTGCAGCTCCTATGTAGTAGTAGAAGCCATCCAATATCTACAAGTGTGTTTAATAAATCCTTTACCCTATCCATACATTTTAGTATCCTAATTTTATATTTTCTATTGGTACTTTCAAGTTATTCTGTCATTTTAACTTTCAGCACTTCAGGCTAGAAATAGAATAATACATTAAAAAACTGCATGAGGGTTTCGTGAAATGGTCAGATGCTAGTCAATGGTCTTTGGCATTGAACACTCCTTTTTCCACTGAGCTACAAAATTCTGCCTAGATTCTGTTTATAGAAATGAAATGCACTTCCTTTTTTTTTTTTTTTTCTTCCCACAGCAATAGTAATTTTACTTTGATCTCATAGCAGCCAAACTATTAAATGTAAGCATGCTCATAAGCAAGGTACAAGGCAGGCACAGCCTATGATTTCTAGTAGAAGGTCATAACCCAGATTTTTTTTTTTTAAATAACTATTACAATGAGGAACAGGGTATAGCCACAAAAGGAATAGTTATAATTTATGCCTGACTTACTTCAGCAGAATATAGTTTATTTATAAACTGCTTATGGCAAACTCTGTATGCCCCTGTTCTATGCATGTGCTGAACTGTCTTCTGGTAAATTATTTAAATTACACCTAGCAGTAATTCCTGAGGACTTTCATACTTCATTTTCTCTATTAATGTAACAGGGAAAAGCTGCTTTGCAAGGATTGCTCTAAATTCCCAGAGTGTGAGTTCCAAACTCTGTATGTGTTGCATTATGCCTGTCAAAAAACTTGTCTTCTCCTGAAATTTATTACTGAAGTCTCTCCACTAGAACTACTCATTGAAGCCTTACGGAAAGCTCATACATGATTTAAGAAGCTAACAGCACTGAAAGAAATAGGTCAGGTAAAAAACCCCTGAATTTAAGCTACCTTCACTTATTACTTATGCAAGATTATGCATAATTTAGCACACTGCTGAATATGCAAGGGCAGAATAATTGTTTACCAAAATATTTACTCTGTGTTCGTACCTGTGTTTTAGTGAGATAAGGTGATTTCTCAGCCCTTGCTAATCACTTTAGAATTAGAAAAGGATTAAATAAGTTTTTGATTATGCTGATAACTGCATGACATTATATGTAAACAAAACTCATGTTTAACAACCTTTTTCAAAGAGGATACCTCGTATATTAGACATATCAGGTTGTTGAGAGTGGGAAGTTTAACCTTTTTAAGAGGACTTCTTCCTTTTATATTGCCTGTTTAACCCTTCCCAAGCATAAGTGTGAAGGAATATGACGATGATGAATTTAATGTTTCAGTCCTACCGGCAGCACTCAAAAATAAGGGGGTTCTGCTGATTTTCTAAAAATAAAACCAGGTGGCGTTGAAAGGAAATTTGGCGGGGAAATAGTTTTCAAAACTGAAGCATATAGAAAAGCATAGATCTGAGACTAGGTGTCTCATAACTATTTAACAACACAAGTGTCCAAAGTGCCCTTGAAAAGAAACCTGTTCAAAAACCAAAAAAAACCCCAAACCAAACCAAAACACAAGCTTTTAGCTTTATGTGTCAGAAAAAAAGTATGTTCTTCAAAAATAATGTACAGTATGTGAATGTGGATAATCATGACAAAAATGATAGCTTATTAAAGTTTCTCTAGAACTTCCCTTCATGTGAAAATAAAATTAGAAAAGATAGACACTCATGTGAAAATAATTATTTTATGGATAATGTACATTGCAAACGTAATAGCTTTGTAGTTTTAAAGTTGAGGATACATTCTATTAATCCCGTTCACACATGAAATCCTCCATAATTACTTTTCTAACAACACACATTATTATACATGACATCTTTAAATCAAACCACAGATAGAATTCTCTCATCTACCAAATTCATGACACCTAGAGTACAGCTTTGAAAACTGATGCTCTTCCTGTGATCAGAAAGCAAAATGGTACTAGACTGAGCAAATAGTTGGAAAGGATGCCCATTAAGAAGATTTCCATTCAAGAAAGATTGCCCTGATAGGATATATTTTGTACTAGTACAGAAAAATACTTTGCTGTTCATAGAATTAAATAACTAAGTCCACTCTGTGCATTCCAGGCTACTTGCTTCTTCAGTGTAGCCACAGTTTTATGTTGAAATTTACTTGAAAATCTTAAGGCAAAACATAGAATTTCTCACTTCAAACAATCTCCTTGTTTGTTCCAAAAAGGAATATGAGACATTTGCTTAAATCTTTGCACCTAATGCTACTTAAAATCTTCAGAATGGCTAATTTGTCCCAAATGCCAAGCTAAAAGGTAAGTAACTTTCTGGATTTAAATATCAGAAAAAAAAAAAAAAAATGCCTAAGCCAAATAAATATTATAACAAAAGCCAATAAATATATTCACCTCATGCCAGTTTGCAGTCCAGAAGCCTGTTCATTTTATGTCCCTTTAAATTATTCAGAGATGAATTACACATGTAGGATAACTTTCATTGTTGCTTACCAATGTCAGTATTTAAAATTAAAATCTATGCAGTACTATCAATCCAATTAGGAAAGTTCTTTTTTCCTCTTTGGCTAGTCAGAAGACTGATTCCATAACAGTGTCACAAAGGCAGACCTGAGTAAGGCAAGAAATTTTACAAGTTAGAGATCGAACCAAATATGTATTTTGAGGTTGAAAGTCAGCAAAAGAAACTGAGCCTTGAAAGAACAAAAACATTGCTTTGAGCTATAGTAGATATAAACAGCCTAGGTGAGAGGCAAAATCTACCTTACCTATTGAGAATTCAGCAAGAATTCTCCCTTTCCTTCAAATGGTCTTATTTTTATTATGTCTTAGCTTAAATTGTAGTGGAAAGACTGTCTTCACCCTTAAACCTGAGATAATCAGCAAAGAACAAAAATCAAAAACCCCTCATTATCTTACCTAAAAAAAAAATCCAATTCAAATAACTTTGATTATTCATCCCAGATATAAACCTCTAAAATGCTTTCATAGCTCCTTCTCCTATAGTCTTCCCAGAAAGCTTTAGTCTGCTCTGTCATTTAGTTTTTCTTTTCTCAGATGCACACAAGATCTGCTTTTAACCTTTGGTTGAATCATTAGACATCCCTAAGCTTTGTAACTTCATTCAACTTTGAAGTAATACTTGGATAGACAACTATCCTACATACTCTACCAGCTCTTGTAAAAGGGAAATTCTTAAATTCAAAGAGATCCTGAAGGGAACAACCATCCTTAAGAGCAACAAAGTACAATTACTGGCATAAGCTTAATGCTTGTTCTAAGAATTGGTCATTCAAGTACTGTTTATCATCACATGGACATATCTTGAAGCAGTAGATCTGAAGTTCTTGGTATCACCTTAGTATGAGATCAAGCAACATAAATTAGCATTTGAACTTTATCATATATAAAGCCTTCCAATGACTAGCAATATTTGCACATTAAGAAACTGTTTCTTCTTTCATCACCCAGTTAAGAGACTGAGAATCACAGAATCACAGAATCATAGAATGATTTGGAATGAAAGGGACCATTAAAATTCATCTAGTTCTAACGCCCTGCAGTGAGCAGGGACATCTTCAACTAGAGAATGTTGCTCAGAATGCTGTTCAGCCTGACCTTGAATGTTTCCAGGGATGGGGCTTCGATCACCTCTCTGGGCAACCTGTGCCAGTGTTTCACCACCCTCACTGTAAAATATTCCTTCTTTATATCTAGTTTAAATCTCCCTCTTTCAGTTTAAAACAGTTACTCCTTGTCCTATTGCTACAGGCCCTGCTAAAAACTTTGTCTCTATCTTTCTTACAGGCTCCCTTTAAGTATTGACAGGCTGAAATAAGGTCTCCCGAGTCTTCTCTTCTCCAGGCTGAACAACCCCATTTCTCTCAGCCTGTCCTCACATGAGGCATGTTCCATCCCTCTGATCATTTTTGTGTCCCTCCTCTAGACTTGCTTCAACAGGTCCACATCTTTCCTGTGCTGAGGACAGAAGTCAGAGTCTTTCAAAGGGAAAGAAAATCAACTTACTTTAAATAGCACATCCCTAGGGGAAAAACAAAACAAAACAAAAAACCTGAAACACTGTTGCATAATAGTGATTCAGCTAGTGCAAAACTGCATAAGCACTTTCCCTCACAGCTTGTGTCAGACCTGGTCTGCTGAATGAAGAGAGGAAGAACATGATTTATGACAGCCTGAGAGAAAGAGCGGTGGTGATTACTTTTTGTATAGTGCATGATTAGCAAACAAGGCTTCCACTTGTCTCCCTCCCCCACCTCAATTCAAAAAGTGAGTTAAAGGTCTTTAAGAGATCTTTTACCTTGTCCCCATTTTCCTGGACCTTCACCTTGAAGGCTGGAAGCACAAGAGCTGCCTTCCAGATCTGATTTGGTCACAGGAACGATCTCATTTGCCCATTTCAGAGACAGATATTGCCAGGGTAGTCAAATGCAATCAAAAGAGCTCTGGGAAATTTGGGGAAAATAACGAGGCATAAATCCTGTCTTATAGATGCACATTCTCTGGATGTACTTTCAGGAGTTCATGAAAAAACTTAGGTGAGTCTGTACACACAACAGGGGTCCACAGAGTCCCTTAGGAAGTGTATTTCGCTCCCCACTTGGGTCATGTCAGTAGACCCTGTGCTTGTTCAGTGTTCAGACATTGGATGAACTAGCACAGAGGGTGAAGGTCATTGCAGGATCATGCCCTAAGCTGGCTAGGCAAGGGACCTGGCTATTGGACCCAGTGTAGACAGCAACATAAATAATCCTGGGTCCTGAACATTATGTGATGTCTTATATAAAAATAATTAGTCTTCTGGTATATTATATCAAGTATGCACTTACTCCATCTTTACCTGTGAAATCAGAGCTCTTGAGTACTGCATGTAAACACAAGCATATACATCCTATCTGCAACCTTGCTTAAATATTATGGGTTTCTTTGGCATTTTACTAATTTCAATACATCTTGAGGACTGGTTTTTATTATATTAATGAGTCCACAGTGTTTCTCACTTGTAACCTTCCCTGGAGTCAATCAAAGTATTTAACACTCTGGGTGCTGGATAAACCATCTGGAGTCCTATTCAAAAGAATTGGTAATGAAGTGTATTGCAATGACCCCCCATTACACAAGTTTGCATTTAAGAATTCCTGGTTTTGTTTCTATCCCTGGGAAATTATTGAAGTAACTGTACTCTCTATGTAGTGTTACCACAGTCCTCCAGAAGTAATGATTCCACTAGGCAACATTTTTCCAAGAAAGACATATGCAGCCCTATTGTTATTTTAAAATTTATTTATATATACATATAAAAACAAGGGTTACCGGAACACAAGTACAATAAGTAAAAGGCTAGAATATTTATCACTGGCAGGTGGTAAGCAGTGATATTCCCTTCTTCCCTAAAACAGTGAGTAATTAATGACATTGTAGCTTTTATAGGAACATAGTTACTAGCAAAAAAAGTCCTTTTCCAGAACTTATTTAGGGGGGAGGGGGTGGAAATAATGCTTGAAGACCACAGCTTTTGTGCTGCTTATGTGCTGTTCAGCTTTGTTTCATTATACTGTAAATCATAAAAATCACAATGGTTCCTCCTGACTAGGAGGATTACCTGCTGTAGAAAAGGACCAATAAATCAAAGCTGGGTGATTTTCTGGATCAAATCGACTTAGAAAGAAGGGAAACAAATGATTTGTTTAGAATGTTAGTAATTAAACATATTTGCCCCTCAATTCTTATTGAAGATGGAATATGATCATTATAAAGAAGCACTTAATTTTGTCTTTTAAACAGTGATTCTTTCAAAATGGAATTGCCTTTAATATAGAGATATCACATTACTGCTGACCCCATGGTGCTAAAGAGGGCCATATTATCTTCCACATCATACTGATGTCTAAATTTCCAAGCTAGATTATCAGTAGTGGCCCCCTCAGCTTTTCACACTTAGGTCACCAGTTCAATCCAGATCAGAGGCTACTCAGTGACCTGGTTTAAGTACACGAGAAGTCTAGTTCATAGTTAAATTGCACTGATGGTAAAGTATAGTATATGTGTGCACAGTTCTTTTTCCATACCACTTCATTTCTTCAGATCATCTGATTATGTTAGAGTTCATTTATTTCTTACTAAGCCAATTCTAGCACTGGATTGACTTATAGTTCTGTATCGATTGCAATAGAAGGAGAAACACAGGACAGGGAGAAAGGATAAGAAAAAGGAGGGTTTATGTTTATTGTTAATTTTTATTTGTTGTGATTTTTCCTTATATTTTTTAGTTATAGTATTATTTAGATAACATAAATCCTTATGCTTAAGGAAGTGACTTTTGTAACACCAGCTTTGGAGAAAATATAGATGAATAACAGCAAATTTGGATATCATAATGGATTTTATGAAAACAAGTGACTTTCATAATTTTTGTTCCTCATGAAAAATTCATATACAAGTCATTAATTCTGCTTCATCCACCTTTTGCTTCCATATATTTAGCATATTTATTTATTGATGGTAGTCCTATATATTGGATTTCTGAGTTCTTGTAAAGCAAAAAGACTACTGAAATTAACAAATACAAAGCTTCTTTTTCAATTCCTTGAGGTAGTAAAAAGATCTTCCATTATTATCTGCTTCTCGCAAACACTTATTCACAAAAGTTCAAACCCTGTAACAAGTAAGTCCTGTTAACTTCTGAGATCATTATGTAACGATTCATCACAGTCAGTGGGGGTTATTTTGATGACTTAAATATATTATAACAAAAGGAACAAAATTATCTTGGTAAGATTTCCCGAAATTACTAAATTTTTAAGAAGAAAAGACAAAATACTAGAAATGCATTACAGTATGTAACACATTTTTATGTAGTTAAAACACCTAGGATGGAATTTATACACTTACATGGCTTTTCATATATACCTACATATTTGTCTAGGTTTCTTTATTTGAACTGGATTTAATTTATAAAATAAGATGTTAGATTAGATATTGGGAAGAAATTATTTTCTGTGAGGGTGGTGAGACGCTGGAACAGGTTGCCCAGAGAAGTTGTGGCTGCCCCCTCCCTGGAAGTGTTCAAGGCCAGATTGGATGAGGCTTTGAGCAACCTGGTCTAGTGGAAGGTGTCCCTGCTTATGGCAGCAGGGTTGGAACTAGATGATCTTTAAGGTCCCTTCCAACCCTAACCATTCCGTGATTCTATGCTCATACATTTTAAAATCCTCAAATTCTTGTAACATTTAATACAACAGTACTTCTGTCACTCTATATTGGCAGCTTAGTTAAGCATATTTGCAAATTAGCCTGATAAAAATAAATTCTGATTTTCAAGAAATGCTTAGGATTCTGATACTCCCTACCTGCTCTTTCATCAGTCAACTCACCATGATGTATAAAGATAAAAAGATTTAAGAAAGAGAGTGCATTATCATGAAGAAGTGGGAATGAAAGTTATTTACTACAGCGTATTTACTGAAGTCAAATGTTTGTTATTTTAGTGGAGGCACAGATGAAACAAAATTAGTTGATGAATGAGTCCTTCTCTACCTTTACATTTGTAATTGGTTTCTCAGAGAAGAGTTTTTTCATTTGTTAAGAAGACCTCAGCATACTTCACTCCTCCCAGATGTCAGAATCAGGCTTCTGATTATATTTCATTCTTGGCTTACTGTACACAGTCGTTTAGCCCCTAATATATATTTTTGTCAGGATTATTATTTTTTTAAAAAATATGCCTGGTTTTCAGTATACTGCATTCTTTATAATAGAGTGTTTAACAAAACATAACTGCTTTCCCAAGGTTTCATGGACATTCTGAAACTCGCAGTGTAAGACAATATGTAGTAAATGTCCCTGCTGTACCACAATTCATGTGGATCCTCCTTTATATCATTGACTTAAAACTCGGTTTTGAAGAATGCAGTAATATTTTCCTTTTAAATTCTTTTCTTTTTTGAAAGATGTGTCACATAAATTATACTAAATCTGTCCATAATATCCAATTTTCAGAAGTGCCGTTTTCGGAAATTACTTAAATCACTTTTGTCCTAGATATTAGTTGCCTTAGACCAAAGTTACCCAGCCTATCCAGGACCTGAATGGTGTTGAGAATGTATGTATTTGGTACATATATTCTGAAAATCCAAGTTTATTTTGCCCACATTCTTCCCATAACCAGAGAGTGAACACACAGGGTAGACAAAACTCAACTGACACAACATGAGCTGGCTTGGACCTAGAAGGTAAATTAATAATTCAATGTGCAAATAAACTCCTCCCTCCTTAGACCAAGAGAACTACATAGCTCTTGGATCCTCAAATTCAGATCATCAGATGGAGTACAGTTAAAGATGTGTGTCTCCAGTACTTCGGTTCTCTCATTTTGTTATCTGGATATGTCTTGTTCTCATCAATGTTATGGGATCATAGAATCCTAGAATGATTTGTGTTGGAAGGGATCTTCAAAGATCATCTACTCCAACCCCTTGCCATGGGCAGAGACATCTAAAACCAAATCAGGTTGCTCAAAGCCCCATTCAGCCTGACCTAGAACACTGCCAATGAAGACATATCCACAGCTTCTCTGGAAGAAGCTGTTCCAGATATCTGTTCCAGTGTTTCACCACCCTCATCACAAAAAATTTCTTCCTTATGTCCAACATAAATCTACTCTCTTTCAGCTTAAACCATTGCTCCTTGTCCTTGTCACTACGTGGTGGTGTTGCCAAAACACACACTCTTTGAAAAATTTATTTTGTGATGTATAGCCAAGAGAATTTTGATTTACAAAAATACGATGCCGAAAGTAAAACCTAGCTATCTAGATGCATTACTTTTACACAGTGTCAATTAAAGCATGTAGAACATTTTAGGTACTTTGAATTCAAATCAAGAAAAGAGAATTTAGATCAGTTGAAACAGAAACTGGTGGAATTTTACAAAGTTTTATCCAGGAAAATAACAATGCTTATTTTTCCTGACTTCATAGAACAGGATGCTAAAGAACAGACTTTCATCCAGAACATATCTAATTTGCTCTCTAAAAAAACCCACCAAACAAACAAACAAAAAAAACCCTTGCTGGGAAAATGTGATTTCAGGGCACCGTGCCTACTAAAAAAAGTGCATGAGAGTTCTTACATCCCTGTGAAGGGTTTGTTCATGGTAGTATCATGCGCAAGATGCACTGTCAGGAGGGAATCATGATGATTACCCCCACATCTTTGAACAAAAATTCCTGATACTTTCAAGAAATGTTTCATTACAAACTTGCAAAAGATACAAAGCATACAGCTGGGCAATTTGCAGTCCTTCCTTTATCTTTGAAAGGGGACACACCTAGCATTAGCTAACTCCCAAAGGAGTGGGCGAACTCACATTCATTGAGTGCCCATATTTCCTATTGTGCCTTTTGCTGTCTTGTGAGCTAACTGGCCGAGTTTCATTTTGTCTTCCCAGCTGCAGTTGATCGTCAAAAGCCCAGAGACCACCTTGTCCAATAGTGATGAGCAAACTAAAAACACCCTAAACTTCTGCAGTTTTAAATCTGACCTTGGGGCCTATGCTGGAATAAATATAAACCAGAGTTCAGAACTCCTGGAATGATTAGACAACCACGTCCACAGCAAAGAGATTGGTATGGCCAAAGATTCTCAAGACCTGAATAAACAAGATGTCAACCTCATTTCAAGATTCTGGAAGTGAGTAAGGCATGAAACTGTGAAAATATTTTTGCATGTATATAGGTTGGAAATAATACATGGGTATCTCTTACTTAAAGTATAAGAGTCTTTTGTGCACAGGGCAATAAAGTTCTTGATTCAAAGAGCAAGATTTGTCTGAGTGACTTTAATAAAGGAAACAGATAGTAACGGTAATGTTATAGAATGAACAAGGTAATTTTTCATGTCTAAGAAGTAAACCAGATCCATATTTGGGTTGTTGCCTTTGGTCCTAATCAAGAGTACAAATGAGTCTTTCTCAATTTATTTATGATATGGTGGAAAAAATATAATTTTGCATGAGCTGTAATTGAGGACTTTATACAGCTGCACATGAAACTCGCCTGCACTATACAGAAAATACAAACCAGCCCAGCCCTTCAGCCTGGCAGCTGGAGGCCAGGTGGATTAACATTAGAAATCTCCAATGAGCTTTTAACACCTGCATTCATGCAACTGAACTGAGGCCTTAATGCCTGCCTCTGAGGTTGTTAGTGTATATCGCTATCCCACTTTACCTTTTAAAGATACTAAAAGAGTACTTAAAGGAAACAACTTCATGTCTGGGTTTTAGTCAGTTTACACTAAGACTGGTTAATTGTCTTATATCCCTTGTCAAACTCCCTTTTTTCACATGACATCAGGCAAAATAACAGTCTGTATATTTTTTGCAAGTAAAAAAAAATGTAGAGGCTTAGGGAACAGAAAAGCTAGAGTTTGGGGAGAGATGCATTTTAGCGTATAAAAATACATATCCATATATAAAATGTACCCTGAAATGTAAGAAGTAAAATCCATTTTAACCCGAGTCCTGTCCACATTATCCCATATCTCCACTATTAACTTAGTCTTTAATGCCACTGTTCACATGATGTTTCTGCAATGTGATTATTAGCATGCAGCTATTTAGACAGAATTAGGATTACTTGCTGAAATGTTCAGAGAAGCTGTCCAGTTACACTGAATGCTAGCTGGAGTAATATTTTGTGCCAGCATTTGTGGACACATATAAAATATGTCCTCTAGTAAAACAGATGCAAGTGATTGCAATTTAATGCTACTCAAGTATAACTAATTAAATAGTTTAATTGGCTATTAGGGCTTATATTGAAATGAGCAGCGCTTAATGAAATGGACAAAAATGCTGAATATTTTATTTACATTATGTTACATAGGACAACGCCTGGAAACATGTTCCACTTTCCTACTAAGCAGTTACATAAACAAAAGGTTTTCTATTTTGTATTTTCTATACCTATATTTGCTTTGTTAATTACTCTGAGTGCACAATGGCTGTACAAGTGATGAACAGATAAAACCAGATTACTTTGGCTATAGCACAGATGAACATGTTGGTGTTCACACCCTGTTTGAAAGAATGGGGAAAGGTGGAGGGTCATCATGTAGTCTGCCAGAGCAGTGGCACTTTTTGTGGGACAATAAGGGAAAAATAGTTTCTAACACTTAGAGTAAGTTTATCATTCCTGATATTTAAGTAAGAACCACCACTACTTCAGATTTTAGACTTCGGAAAGTCATTATAACTATAAACAGAGTGCATTGTGTCCATGTGTATCACTGCCAGACCATTGTCTCTACTTGACGAGGAGATGTACCTTGACTTTGGTCCACTCACCTGCCTCATGCAAGATTTCAGGGAAACTCTCCTAGATATGAGAATTCGAATAAAATGATACATCCTCTGTCCTGAAATTAGTAGTAAGACCCTTCTGTACTTCAATGAAAATAACATTCAGGTCTAAACACTGTGATATTTTGTCCTTCCTTTTTTGTGAAGGAGATGGAAATGACTGCAATACTTCAAGCCAGGGAGTTTTCCATTTCATTTCCTACAACATCTGAAAGATAGTAGTTGCTACACGTATTTGACGTGAAAAGTGGTTTGAAAAATACATTAAAATATAAAATAAAGTTACAAACAAGGGTCCTTACGGGGGGATACTTCTCCAGACAGCATGTCTCTATGTACTTGCTGAAAGTACAAGCTCATCAGCAAAGGATCCCCAGGCAGAAAGTTCATTCACAACCAGAGCTAGTCAAATATTGGGCCTATCAAAACTACTGTCTGAATGATACAGTCTTTAAGTCACTGTTCTCACTCTATATGCTGTCTATAATCCCTCTCCCTGGGCTTGCAGAGTCCAGATGCTTTTGTTACCCTCAGAATAGTCCTGGTCTTTATCATCACCACACATGTAGACCAGAGAACACGTGTCAGTTTATACCATCCTAGGAATGTGTTATTTTCAGTTGTTTGTTAAAAAGTAAATAAAAACACAATTGAGATAACACTTTTTATCTAATTTTTTATTATTATCACAAATAGCGACTAGATTCGTATTCCGGGGACCCTGAAACACTCTAATCTGACAACTATGTTGATTCACGCAATTTGAGAGATGTATTTAATTGGTATTCTTTTGCTGTGCAAATGAGATCTACAAAAATGTACATAATAGACAATAGAAATATTTTTTAAATATTGGCTAATCAGAATGATTTGTGTCAGGAATCCAATTCACAACTTGCAATTAATATCCTGTTTACCAATTCATGCTAAAATAAACACTAATTATTGCACGTGTTTGCTTCATAAATGCTCTGGTTTAGGTTGTTAAGAAATGCTTTGTGTAACCTGACTGGTTTTTATTTTGCAAATCAATTGCACAACTGCTTGGTCCCATAAAGAAGGCAAAGCTATACCACACATGGTGGCTAAACAGCATATGAATTAAACTCCATATAAGCAAATTTCTTTGTAAGTAATTTATATTGTATGGTAAACTTGTATCCAACTAGAACAGCAAATTAAAACATTAATCACATCTGTAAAATTTAAGGCCTTGTGCATACAGAAAAAATATTAGGGAAATACATTTTCCTGTATTGCTGAAATAAATATTCCACATATGGAAGCCAGTCTAATCCTTCTCATTATAGTGTGGATGAAGATGAACATTAAGCCCATATAACATTTCTTTCAGAATTAGTCGATAGCTCATTTTAGTAGGTAGCACATATTTCCAAACCTGAAATGCCCACATTCAATCAGATTTGCAGTCTCTTTCCCTTTGCTGCTGAAGCTTTTCATCACTGTTAGGTAACCACTGTGATTATTCCATATCACATACTGATGAGAAGGCAGAACAAGCACTTTCCCCAGTGCTGAGCAGGTTGTAAGCTGTGGCAAACTAACTTGCTCTGAAATTATCAAGTGTTCCAGCACTCCTTAGCATTACTAACATAGGCAGCCTGCCAGCCCCCTCTTTACATTGCTCTGAGGGAATCGTCTTCCAAATCCAAATCGTATTCCTCTCTTAACCACATTTTTATCCATCTGCTTCACAAAGCAGTCCACATGCTTTGATTTACTCTCATATCTGAGTACAATGTGAGTATACTTTAGAGCTAAGCTTTTCTGTGCGACTTCATAAAACGTAGTTCTCTTCGTGGATAGTTACCTAATTATCCCTAGAACATGGAATTTAAGTCCAATAAGTAACACTGGTTTTATCACCTTATTACTTAAAACCTTAATGCCATATTACTGTTCTCATCTATGACTGAAACCAGCCTGGACTCTCCTCCCTCATAACCACATGGGGATCCCAAATATGAAAAGACTCACTCCCTTGCACATCAATGGGAGGTGTAGCACACGCTTGGTGAAAGTCAGAAAGGAGCAACCAAAGAGCAGTTCCTCTGGTCCTTCCTACTTGCCTGCTCCACTTCAAACAAAAAGAGGCAGAGCCCAGGCTGGGTATGAGGAAAAGACAGTGAAGTTCAGGACCTGGGCAGTTCATTTCTGAAGGGGAGCTAGGTACCTGTCTGATAGCAGTTGGAGGCTCTCCACTGGTCCTATGATTTTTCTTAATTTACTCAGCAATTAGAAGCTGTTGCAGCCAGTTGCAGCTATATTATGGGTTCCCCTGCAGGCTGACCCACTCTGTTTTCCCCATGAAAAAACTGTATTTATTTTACTTTAGCTTGACTTCTAGTCAACCTGTATGCTTTGTCATTTGCTAGGTTTGCCAACGCTTTTGTTCAGAGATCGCTTCCACTTCCAAGGTGCTGTGAGCTTTGTTACTGTATGCAATGATTAGTGCATGGAGTTCAAGGAAAATCATGAAAATTATGTGACTAACATGTCCTTGCTTGCCTGAGAGCTGGGAAGATACATCTTGTAAGTAATATTTGGAGATATTATTCAAGCAAATAATAATTTCCAATTTCTTTTGTCCCATTATTGTGTTTAAGTGCTTTTTTAAAAACATATTTAAAATAACTTATGCTGAAATGATGGTTGGTTATTAACTTTAGAAAGAGTCACAAGAGAAAATTTTTCTGCTCTCAAAAATACAAACTGATAAATCAGTATGGATTTATTTACCCAGTTCTGCCCATACATGTGGATTGCCATGTGTTACTTTAATAGTTGGATGTGCACACAGTATTACAAAACCATGAAAAAATATATTTTTTAACTTACAGTAGTTTTTTCAAAGGACTATATTTTAAAGTGGCATCTAAGGCAGGATGTATTTTTAAAGTAGCATCAGGAGAGAGGTACCTATTGGGACTGTCACAATCATGCTAAATTCCTAATTCAAATTAAAATTAACAGAGATCAGCTCCCTAAAGACTATAGAAAAATTTGCTCAGTACGTCTCTCACCATAAGAAACTTAAAGACTTCTGAGACTCTTGAAAAGGCCCCCTAATAATTTAGGAGTCTTCTTTCTTTCCTTTTTTCTTCCTTTATTTTTTTTCCCTCAGAGCAATGTAAAATAGACTTCACTGTACTCCTATCTGGAGTGGAATACCAAATTGCAGACCTGAAGTCCAGTCCTGAAATCAAAGATCATCTAGAATAAAACATTTAATATGAGGATTTATGAAAAATCTCCATCACACAATAAGAACCATAAACAATCAGTTTAACCAACTCAGACTGGACCAGCTGGGACTAGACTTGCTTTTCCCTCAGCAGTAATGTTAACAGTTTTGTGCCCTGGGGAAGAACCCAATGCATGAATGCTGTATTCTTGACAGTGGCTTCAGGTATGATCTCTAGAGGCAAGTGTTTTTGCCTGAGGAGACTCTCATTACCTTTGGTTCTGAACTGCTGCTCAAGCAAGATCCAGTTGTGGCCAATAATTCCTAAACGTACCACCCAGATTTCCAGAAGACTGCTCATATGGAAGAGCTGTACATTTTGCAAGACTCTGAAGGGTCAGGATTGGGTTTATTGGTTTGTTATGTTGTAGCACATAAATATTGCTTACCATTCTATTAAAAAGCTGTGTTTAATAAAGGAAACATGAAGTTAATTACCTTTCTTTCTTTACCTTGTGTACTCTACATCCATTCGTCCTGTCACTTTGTCGATAGGGTACCCACAGTGATCCCAGAATCACAGAATGGTAGAGGTTGGAAGTGACCTCAGGAGATCATCTAATCCAACCCCCCTGCTAAAGCAGGTTCCCTACAGCAGGTTGCACAGGAAAAGTGTCCAGGTGGGTTTTGAACATCTCCAGAGATGGAGACTCCACAACCTTTCTGGGCAGCCTATTCCAGTGCTCCAACACCCTCACAGTAAAGAAGTTTTTCCTTAAGTTTGTACGGAATTTTGGTATTCCAGTTTTTGCCCATTGCCCCTTGTCCTTTCACTGGGCACCACCAAAAAGGGCCTGGCCCCATCCATTTGGCCCCCACATTTCAGACATTTATAGACATTGATAAGATCCCCTCTCAGTCTTCTCTTCTCCAGGCTGAAGAGTCCCAGCTCTCTCAGCTTCTCCTCATAAGGCAGATAGTCTAGGCCCCTTATAATTTTTGTGGCCCTCCACTGGACTCTCTCTAGAAGATTCCTGCCTTTCTTGAACTGGGGAGCCCAGAACTGGACACAGTATTCCAGATGTGGCCTCACCAGGGCAGAGGAGAACCTCCCTCGACCACGCTCTTTTTAATGCACCCTAGGACACTGTTGGCTTTCTTGGCTACAAGGGCACACTGCTGGCTCATGGACAACCTGCTGTCCACCTGGACATCTAGATCCTTTTTGACAGAGCTCCTTGCCAGCAGGTCAGCCCCTAACCTGTACTGGTGCATGCGGTTATTCCTCCCCAGGTGAAGGACTCTGCACTTGCTCTTGTTGAACCTCATCAGGTTCCTTTCTACCCACTCTCCAGGGTGTCCAGGTCTCATTGAATGGCAGCACAGCCTTCTGGTGTGTCAGCCACTCCTCCCAGCTTCCTACCATGGGTGAACTTGCTGAAGGTGGACTCTATCCCTATCCAGGTCATTGATGAATATGTTAAACAAGACCGTGCAACAAATGAAGAAGGGAAGAAAAAGGACTCCGAGCCTTCTTCTGAGTAAAGCAAGCTTCTACTTTATTATTAGCAAGAATCCAGTATTGCTTTGTCCCCAGGCTTCTCTGCTAGCAAGATTTTCTATTTCTCCCATTCTCCTCACATGGTTAACATTTATGCATTTATGTTCTCAAAACAATCAAGCTACACAGGACATAAACTTCTTGGAACATCCACACTTGTGGCTGTTTTCAGCCACATCTCAGTACACACACACCCTCAGGTGGCCTTCCAGCCTGACCTTCTCACTCATTCACCAACTCCTGTCCTGTGAAGCTTGTTAACCTTGATCAGTCTCAATTTATCTTCCACCTGTTCAGCACAGTTCCCACAAGACCAGACCCAGTACCAACCCCTGGGGGACACCTCTAGTTGCAAGCCTCCAACTAGATTCTACACCGCTAATCACAACTCTGTGAGCTCTGCCAGTCAGCCAGATCTCAATCTACCTCACCATCCATTCATCTATCCCATACCTTCTAAGCTTTTCTACAAGGATGTTGTGGGATACCATATCAAAAGCCTTGCTGAAATCAAGGTAGAAAACATCCACTGCTTTCCCCTCATCTACCCAGCTGGTGATGACATCATAGAAGGCTACCAGATTGGTCAAGCATGATTTGCCCTTAGTGAAACCACGCTGACTACTCCTGATAATCTTCTTTTCTTCTAATTGCTTAGAGATGGTATCAAGAATAATTTGCTCCATTACATAGATGGGATGGCTGTTGCTTCTTTAAATCCAGCAATAGTCTGTGAACCAAACAGTGATGGGAAGGCAACCACCAACCATGTTATGATGAATCTGATTGACTAACTACTCATTTCAATATTTTACCATGGCTGTATTTCACTCTATATTTAGTACCTTATCTATTCATTAGTGACATAGGAAAGTAGAAAGTGAAATCACCTCCAAAACAGGATAAGCCTTTCAAGGTGCCGATTCAGAAATGTGCCTTGTCAACTTTGCGGCATAGTGTCATTGCCTAGCCTAGTCTGAAGTGAACATCCTTCTAGCTTGTAATTTTTTCCATGCCCCATAGTTGTGCTTCTCAGAGATTTGCACTCACCTGCCAATTCTGGCCCCTGCTGTTTCATCAGGAAATCACAAACATTATGACTGGCATTTGTGTCCTCACTGGTAAATATTTAAGCTGCTCCCATGAGCACCTGTGCACTTGCTCAATTGTACTCTTGCAGTAATTCCACTAGTAATCCACTCGCCCTAGCATAATTAAGCCTCTGCAATGGTGTTGGTGAAACTGAATAACCCTTTTTGAAAGTGTTCTTGAAAGAAGAAATTTCCAGTGAACCTCTGTCCCTCTGGGGCTGGCAGACTGTGTGGCAGCTTGTGGATCCCAGTTATGATAAGATTTTCTTTAATTCTCTTAGTTTTAGCTAACAGATTTAGATTTATGTTTTATGGTTTTTAATTCATTATGGGAATTCCTTAAATTTGAGTCTAAGATGTTTTTGAGCCTGGGTTTAACATAGGCCTTCTGAAAAGAGTATTTCACATAATGGTAGCACCGTACAACTGTGTCCTTCAACCACTATTACCATTGTACAACGTAGGCATCCTCTGCCTTCTAGCTGACTATCTGGTTATCAGGCATTAATATCTTTATACTGGTAATCAGAAGAAAACATTAAAATAAAAGAAATTAATAGGAACAACAATAAAATAGACCTCCAAGTTTCAAATATAAGACAGGGCATAGAGCTACTGCTAATGAATTGAAATTATTGTTTTTGATGAAGGCTAGAATCCTTTTGTTTGAGTAGCCATACAAATGAATGTTTCCATACCAAGAAGTATTATACTCTATCCTAAAAGATGGGTGTCTACCTTCTCAGATGATTTCCACACCAAAATTTATGCTAGGAATTTTATTTAGAATGTGATAATAAAACTCCCAAAGCATGCCTTACTCCTGTCTCAAAAGAAGGCGTATTTCATGCTGACAGTGTAGAGTTAAAAAAAGAACAAAAAACCCCACAAAAAAAAAAAAACCAAAACCATGCCACTTTTCTGAAACCCTCATTCATTTGGATAGCCCAGAATATTTGATGCCATCATTGAAACTTCTCCTAATATTCATACATTACTAGTCGCTTCTATGACACATGTGCAAACCACAAAAGACAAACCCCTTTTGTTTATAACCAGAAATATGTGTCCTATTTCACTGGCTTTGTCATGCCACCCTCCCCCAAAAAATAAAAATACTGAGGTTTAAAAGAAGTTTTCACTGCGTCAGAGCTGAGGTGATTATTCCTTTTGTATGGAAAAAGCATTAATTATTTTTCAATGTTATAAACCTATTAACGGAGGGGTTAATAAAATCTGTAAGTTTAGTAAACTTAATTTCCTCTGGCAAAATGCTCTTATTCATAAAATGGATACACAACTTTGGAAACAGTGCAGATGCAGTAGGCATGAATACTATCTTATTTAAATGTCTGTATTAAGCACAACCACTCTCTGCTAAAAATGGGGAAAAAACAAACAAGTCATATTCATCAAAGTAATTGTGTAGGTACTTTCAGTACCAAAATGCCTAGAATGAAAGATTGAACTGCTAACGGCAGCAGTGACAGCCATGAATCATGGTAGGCTACTTCGGGGCCTTTACCACCATAAAACAAAAGATGTAGATGAAAAATGCTGCAATTAAGTGATTTGATTTCTGCCCCCTTTTTCCTACTGCATTCGTGCATGGCTGCACAGCAAAGATTGATGGGAAAAATTACTCTACGTGATCTCTGACAGAGCCTTGGAACAATTCTATAAGGGGGAAACATACAAATCAAAGCAGCTTTCTTGTATTCAAACAAAATAATACATATAAAGCAAATACTTTAGCCTATATCCAAAGCACCAACATTTGCATGCACACATAAATTTTTGAGAAATGCTCTGCTATCAAAACCAAACTCATGGATTTTCCAGCTAGTTGGGTAATACTGATATTTGTTTAAATAAATATTCAATCAGTACTACTGAGTGGCATCCTAAATATGTTTGTGCAGTGAGAAGAACAAATTGCACATAGAAATTTATGGAGGTAAAATGTTCTTATCTTTTATATCAATATGTTATTAATAAAATACTCTCAAAATAAGATAATAAGAAAATCTTCCTGCATATTAGACTCCACTATCATTACCATCATTTAAATGGACATTTTCAATGGGTATTTCTAAGTGAGTTCAGAGCAAGCATATAAAGGATTTATATCTGTAGTACTTGTGTAGAGGAAAAATGTTATAATACAGCTGACACATGCTTTAAAATATGCTAAATGTGCAAAAGACATTGGATAAAATAAACAAGCCATGTTAATGCAAATGGGAGGTGACTGGTCCTACTGTAGCCAGCTCTACTGATATTATGTGAGATTTATTTCCTGATGAGAGAGTAAAGACCACACAGATCCAGCCCACTGTAAGAAATGTGCAGTTGATTTTGCTCGAATATACACAATGGAATCAACTCACTGAAAAAAAAAGTAGAGATTTGACTCCATTATGCATAGTAAAGCAGAGACTGAACAGACAGACTAGGGCACTGGTAATTAAAGTTAGAGTTTTTTGCCAAAGCCCTGATGTTGCATTATGCTTAAAAGAAATCCTGCTGCAGTCCCCTTTCCAATGTCAGATAATATTTTTCATTTTGATATGTATTTTCTTCTGGATATTGAACACTTCTTTTTTCCCCAAGATTCTGTTTATCCTCAGTGCATAAGATCATATATTTTGTTTCTGCATGTAGCTGACTTATTCAACTTTAGATTTTTTTTATTTTTCTGATAAGCAGATACAAGCCTCATGAGGTTGAGACTTCATATACATAAGCCTCTCCACCCTCAGCAGCTTTCTGCCTGATTTATGGTGGCCTACAAACCATCCTCCATGACTAGAGAAGCAACTTTTTCATTTTCAAAGTTAATCCAGTTCTAGGATGAATTAACTGCTGCATAACACCCTGACAGCTAGACTGTGCTTTTATCCAGCTAGCTAGCATTCCCTATAACTTCTTATCCTGCACGATAAACATTAAAAGCTTTGGCCTCCTGATTGCTTGCTATTGATCACTTTTATAACCCAGGACACCTTATCTTCTTTCAGCATTTTACAGTATCATTAACTGTAAAAGGAAAGTGAGTTTCTTCTCCAGACTATTTTTGTATAGGAAGTTAGAACCTCCAGAAAAAAAGCTGAGAGCAGTTTTGTGGTGACTTACATAGCTGGTATGGCTCATTAGGTCCACTCTGGCAATAATGGAAGTGCAAATAGCCTTTTGGGATAGCAGGTGGAACTGGGGTCTAGGAAGACCTTTGAGAAAAGGCTAGGTGCATTTGGATAAGACGATTATATTCAAAGAGGTACCTGTTTGCTTTTGCCCTCTGGATGAGTATTCAAACCAAACCTTAGGAATGCCTACCACTCCAGAAGGCAGAGGAGTTGAGAGGAATAGACATTGTGTTGGAAAGCGTGAAAAAATAGACATGACGAGCCAAGTCAGCAAAGATGCATCACTCCTGGATAAAGGACAGGAAGAGGCTCTGAAATGAAAGGAAGAAAAAGAGGGTGAAAGAAGGAGGAGGTGAAATTCTGAGGCCTGTGCAGGGCAGGAGGGCTGAGGGCCTGCCGAGAGGTTTGTTCCCAGGCACTGGGCACTCCCCCGGGCTCAAGCTGGCATCAAGGGACCTTCACTGTTACTCTAAAATGATATTTAACATTTTGTTTACTGTTTGTGACTTTGCTTTTAATTTCATAGCATGAAGTCCATATGCTTCTCCATTGAATGTGTCTGAACTTAAGAAGAAACAATGAATTAAAGAAATAGGAATTTAAGTGTGAAGATGGCATATCTGGAGTATTCAGTCTCTTCAGAGGAAGTCTAACTGAGTAGAGTGATAAAGATCCACCTCATCAAATGTTTAGGGTTTAAAAGCATCTCCTTTCAAACCACAGGGGCAAGTGTGGTGAGTGTTGTGGCCACGTGCTGGTTTTGGGCAATACATTTCCTCCTTCACACACAGACTGGGTACCCTCTTGTAAAGAGCAGTAGGATGTGGGAGGACCCCGCGCATCCATCAGCAAACACCAAAGCACTACAATAGATCATTTACTCACAGTAGATTTTCCAAGCACAGTTATTTGTTCAGTGCCTTATAGCACGCAACAAAGTACTGCAATAGTAAAATACAAAATTTTTAAACAATTCACATTAAATCCAGAATAGGCTGTTCAGTTTCACATGATCTTGAAATACTATATTATCATTGGTTTGTCATTGTCCTGTTATGCATCTCATATTCCTCATTTTATATGGTATGCTTCATTTTTTACTTGGACCTTGCACAGCACAAAGATGAGGGCTTCCACTTGTGATTATACAAACAATAAGTAATAAGGATTCAGATTGCTCTCAATCTATCTGTCAGTCAAGAACCTGACAGTTTTGCAAGTCAGATTCCAGTGAGTAAATTTTACTTAGAATGGGTTAGAGATTAAGAAACTTAAATTTAAATATTTACCTGTAAGTTTTTGCAAGTGTTGGATGTGTGAGTTCCCTCTGTACAGTCAGTGGAGATCTGGTAAATTCATTTGACAGAACTACAGCATTTGAAGTTCTTCCAGACACTGTCTGTCATCTGGAATATATTGTAATCTGGTTCTATTAAAATCTGTATGTGTGCACTGACATAAATTGCTTAAAAACAAAAACAAAACAAACCAAAAGTGCCCTGTTTTTTAGCTTTTAATTGTTTAAAAAACGATTTCCCAGCTATGACCCCTTTATCACAAAGGAATTCACATATGTACCTGAGGTTGATCCCACATCTCCTTTATCAAGAGAGTAGGATTTTAAAAGGTCTTATTAGAGCCAATAGGATAAATATCTGGAAGTCTCACCTTCATGCACAAACTTTTGCCTTATGCATTCTAGTGCTTTGGGAACAATATATAGAGATAGGAGCTCGCACAAATGCTACATATATTTCTATTGATATATTGTGGATTTAATGGAAAACTACCAAGAGTGAGTTACATTCACCAAGGCTGATATAAAAAAGAGATGCTTGGATCAGGAGTTAATTCCTATTTAACGTATCACATAAGGAATAGCAATTCTAGTTACATTCTCTCTTCTGTAACACTGCAGCAAGCTGGAGGAAAATGTTAAACAGCATGGCAGGAAAGCAGATAGACTATTAAATAAATAACATGTAACTATTTAATTAGCCATTTAATTAAGCCTTTCTGCTTTACCTTTTGATTTATCCATAGTTCCATGAGAATGAAATGGTAATGATGTTGCTATTACAAGAACTACTGGATATCACAGCATTGACAATATAGACATTATAATTTTGCTTTCTTTTTTAAATGAAAGATGCTTGTCAAATAGTTTTTGCATTTTATTATTTTCTGATATAATTTCCTTAGGAGTCAACTCTTTAAAATAAAAAAAAAAAAATAGATATTTTTCACTCTTACATAGACAAGTGTGTCTTTTGTGTTGGGAGTCTTGCTTGTGGAAGATGTTGAGATAGTACACTAAGAAAAGTGTTGACCACTAGAGCATGAGACAAATCCAGCAGTCACTCAGCACATGGTTATAGGCACTGACTCAGTGCTAATCAAAATGCTTTCATGCATGGGCATTCTGGGAAAGTGAGGAGGAATCACACCCTCTCTCATTAAATAAATGCAGACCTAAAGACACTCACTGAGGCTACATTTGGAGCTGCATTTGGAATAATAAAATCTACTATGCAAGCAGTTCAGCATACAACGTGCTATTTCAAGCCATTTCTCTGGGGAAAAATACCCCCTGCATCTTATAATTAAAAACCTATTTAACAATGTAAAAATACAAATATTCCCAAATCAAGTTGCAGCCAAATATCCTGTACATTTCCTCTCCCACCAGTCTAATTTAAAACATGGATATCAGAGACAGCAATGGTCCTGTGTTTACACCACACAGCACTATAGAGAGATGATCACTTAGCTTTTGTTTTGGTTTCAATTCATTTTTTCAAGAAGCATAATTAAAAACTGCATTAATGCCACCAATTATGGCCTCCAAGGGACCAGAAACCCCATGTTACTATGTGATGGAACACAACAGAGCTGCAAACATCCATTTGCCATTATAATACTCATTAATCCTGCCAAATACAACTCATTATGAGACTTCAAGAAAATCATCTCATAGGCAAACACAGCACAGAATCTATCTGTCACTGCATTCCTCACAGCAGAAGTTGCAGGGATGGAAATTGTTCAGTGTAACTAATTTATGAAGCTGCAAACTAACCATTCATTTCTGACACAAACCAGGAGGTGTCTGAAAATGTACAAGGACTACTTTACTGCTGGAACATCCCTTTAATTGTGACTTTTTCAAAAGTGAATATGTTTGGTTGAAGGTGAAGAAAGCACTGTGAAAAAAGGAAGAACTGACTTGAGAGTTTGCTCAAATCAGTGTTTTTTTCTAAGGTCAAAATTAATTAGTCTTTTCTCCCTTATTTACAGTTGTGTCTTCTGATTCTGGGCAAGTCTTGGAAAAAAAAGTAACACAGGATGAAGCAAACATAACACCTCACTGTATTACTGACAAGTGCTACAAAATAAAACATCTTTTAGTATTTCAGGTTGGTATAGTTTGGTATTATTATTATTTACATAGGTTTAGTCCAGTATTATTTTGTTGTATCTATATTGTAGTATTATTTTTCAAAATTCAGAAAGGCTAAAAAATTCCAATTAACAGGAAAAAATAATATAAGAATGTATCTGAAGTCTAATCCAAAAACTGTTGTTCTAAAGACTGTCTGGATAATTGTCAAAATGAATTCTGCAGACTTTCTGAGCTTTAGATAAAGCTACTCTAACAGGAGTCATTATAAAATGAATACTCCAACTTCACTAGAGGGACTCTTGTGACCATGTAGCTGGATTCTTGTGACTGTTTTGGAACAGTCACTGAAACTCCTGTGATTTTCCACTACTACTTGAAGTAGTACTGCAGTATTTGGTAAGTTCAACTAGTTGGTAAATAAATGCCTGGATTTCAGCACAATATTTTCTGATGTAAATTGCAAAATATTCTGAAAATTGCAAGATACTTCACTCATTAAACAAAACAGTAGCCATTCAGCAATGTGTCATAGACTTGCTTTGTCTTGTGAGTCATGTATACTATAAAACTTACAAAACTAAAATGAATCCTAGCTCCTCAAAAATATGGTTTGTCTGCTTTATACTTAGATTACATCAGACAGCTAGAGCTGAATGCTGTAATATTGTAACAGGAGAATTAACAGAGAGCTGCCCCAGAAGGAAATAATTCATAAATAGATCCATCTCTTTGGACTACCTATACAACTGTGGTAAGACAAACCTTTCACAGAAATTAGGTAATTCTCTAAGGCCATGCTTCTCTAAGAGAGGTAGTGGAATTTCTCTTTGAACTACTGGATTCTGTGCCAGAATCACTGAGTATTTCCATATTCCTGTCCAGATTGCAAAGATGTGTTCAGATTTTCAAGCTGTCCACTTGAAAAGATTTGAGAAAAAGTTGGGTTATTCAAAAGAGAAAGTTGCTTGAGGAAGATGGATGCTTACTGAAAGAATTGTGGATAGGTGGAGAGTTCCTTGTAACATAGCAGCTGTTTTCAGCTGCATTGTAGAATCTTTGAGTCAGTTCAGATAACACTTTAATATTTTTTTCTTATGCAAACCAAAGGGATCCTTTGATTCCTAACACTGTTTTTTTAAGTGTGTAGCATGCTATAATTTTTTATGTTTTTTCAAAATTTCAGAACAGAAAAGTTCTGAGCTGAAAAGAAAAAAAACAATAGGAAAAAGAAGTTATACCTTATAGATAGTTACAAAATTAAATTAGTTCCTTTGGGAACCTAAAGTATCCTTGCTCTTTAATGTCTGAAGTCAGGAATACTGAAATCCAGACTCTAGAAAATTTAAAGATAATATAGTCGTTCTCTTTAAAATATCTCTTTGAGGTCAAGTTTAAATCTCATGCAGAGGAAAGAGAGTTTTAAAGGAAGTTTCATGAAATTCAGCATGCTCGGCATCTCTGAGGTTAACAATTTTGAACAATACCTTGTTCCATTTAAAAGTGAGAGATGGTTACAACAATGTGTTTTCAATTCTCACCAAAGTTATGATAATAAGAAAAGTAATTCTGCAGAGTACATCTGGAGATGCAGCTACCTGTGTTATAATAAAAAGGTATAACCCTCTCTAGGCACTTGTTCTGCATTAGACTGTTTGACTGTTACAAATGTAATCTCTCCGGGGCAGGGACTCCATCCTGTTCAACAAATTCACCCATTGTTCAATGCATATGGTGCTATGCAAATAAGCCAAGGCAACTGACAGGGGTATGGTTCTCAGTAGTTTATATTTCTTATCTTATCCAGATTTTCTTCCTATTGTTTATTCATTCTGAGCATCCAGAGTCTTCCAGCCTAGTACATAGGGGCTGGATCTGAGCAAATAACTTTCTTTCATACAAATATGTAGATAACAATACAGATATATGCGCACATGTATGCATTAATTAACCAAAGTCTTGTTTAATCATGTAAAAAAAAAATCATAGTCCCAAATGAGGTTAGATATGCTTTTGGTAGGCAAGGAAAACCATAAATATATCAGCCAATTGTATATTTATGGATCATATCTCTCAGGTCCCTACTTCTTTTCCCAGCTGCATGCATCCTAGCATCAGGATTTTGCTTACTAGTCCAGGCAGCTAATGGTTTGCTCTGTGTGCCCTATTGGTGCTCCATCTACATAACAGAAAGTCTTCGACTCAGCAAGATCCTCACTTTCTATTTGTTTGAGCCTTTGCTACTC